>VZUI01098138.1:0-10316 GCA_013401135.1 Cettia cetti | reverse complement strand
GCGGGTGCGGAGGAGCGCCGGGGAACGGCGGGGCTGGAGCGCGGCCACAGCTCCGGCCCCGGCCCGCTGGGCTCGCTGCTCAGCCGCTTGCCGCTGGCGCCCGCCCCGGCCCCGCGGCGCCGCACCGCCAGCCAGTGCAAGCCGGAGCCGCCGCTGCTGCGCACCAGCAAACGGACTATCTACACGGCCGGGCGGCCGCCCTGGTACAGCGAGACCGGCGCGCCCGTAGATGAAGCCTTCGTCATCGGTGAGTGGTGGGACGGGGCCGGGGAGGGGATGGAGTCGGATCGGAAAGGTGATGGAGCCGAGACCGGTCCGGGGAGGTCCTGGAGGGCAGAGCGGGGCCAGGGTCGGGCCGCAGTCGGAAATGATGGAACCAGGCCCCGAGGAGGGGCTGGGACCGGGCTGGAGCCGGATCCGGGGCCGTGACGGATCCGGGGCCGGGGCGGTGCCCCCGCCGCTCCCCGCAGGCCTGTGCGGCGGCAGCGCCTCGGGCAAGACCACGGTGGCGACGCGGATCATCGAGGCGCTGGACGTGCCCTGGGTCGTGCTGCTCTCCATGGACTCCTTCTACAAGGTGCGGAGCGGGGGGCCCGGGGGTCCGGCACAGCGCTGAGCGGTTCCAGCGTACTGCTGAGTGGTGCTGATGCTCGTGGGTCCAGGGGTCCGGTGCGGCACTGAGCAGCGCCGGTGCCCGTGGGTGCCGGGATCCGGCACAGCGCTGGGCGGTGCTGCTGGCCCGGTCCGGGCGTCTGGCAGGGCGCTGAGCAGTGCCGGTGCCTGCAGGTGCTGGATGAGGGGCAGCAGGCGCTGGCAGCCCGCAGCGACTACAACTTCGACCACCCCGACGCCTTTGACTTCGAGCTGCTCGTCAGTGTCCTGCGCAAGCTCAAGAAGGGCAAGAGCGTGAAGGTGCCGGTGTACGACTTCACCACACACAGCCGGCGCCGCGAGTGGGTGGGTGCCGCAGGGGCAGGGCTGGGCCTGGGTGGCAGGGTCCTGGGAAGGGGGAACACCTCCGGGTGCTGCAGGGCCTGGAATGCTAAAGGGAGGGGGCGGCTGGGGGTCATCAGGAGTGTGGGACCCATTCTGGGGAGACTGGGTGGATCTGCAAACAGGCCAGCACAAATGTGAGGGAGGGACTCGTGTGGAGGGGTGCTGGGGGGTGGCAGTGAGCAGGGGCTTGGGATCTGGAGCAGGGTTCAGGGTCTGTCCTGGGCTGGAGCATCACGCACAGGGATGAGCTCGGACTCCAAGACACTGGGTGCTGCAGGATGGTTATGGGGAACCCCAGCACAGTGGTGAGGGCCCAGGGGGCTCAGTGCCCTGCCTGTGTCAGTGTTGGTGCTACTGTGGCATGTGAGAAAAACGGGACAAACCCGGCTCCTGTCTGCCTACAGAAAACAGTGTATGGGGCCAACGTCATCGTGTTCGAAGGGATCCTGGCCTTTGCCAACAAGGAGCTGCTCAAGGTATCGCTGCCTCAGGGGGCTGCTGGCCCGGGAGGGGATGTGCTGCAGCAGGACAGGCCCTGGCCCTGGGTGCCACTGGAGCATGGGGGCCGTGGAGGGAGAGGCGAGCCCACGTGCCGGCAGAGCGCTGCGTGTCAGAGGCCTCAGGGGAGGTGGGGCCGGGAGCCAGTGCTGGGTGGTGGAGCGGTGTAACACAGGTACAATGAGAGCTGCATAGGGGGTGCTCACCCCTCCCAGTTTTCCAGCTCCTGGACATGAAAGTGTTCGTGGACACGGACTCCGACATCCGTCTGGTGCGGCGGCTGCAGCGCGACATCATGGAGCGCGGGCGCGACGTCGCAGGGGTCATCAAGCAGTACAATAAGTTTGTGAAGCCGGCCTTCGAGCAGTACATTGAGCCCACCGTGCAGGTTGCTGACATCGTGGTGCCCAGGGGTGAGGCCAGAGCTGACCCTGGCGTTGGGAGGGGTGTTCTGGGGCGGGGGGGTCAGCGCCCGCCACACCCGGCTCCTCTGCTCCACTCTCAGGTGGGGAAAACTTCGTGGCGCTGGATCTCATTGTGCAGCACGTGCACAGCCAGCTGGAGAAGGTGAGCCGGGGCCGAGGAGGGAAGGGTCCCGCATGCAGAGGGCAGATGGGGCTGCACACAGATCTGTGCTCCTGGAGCGCCTGGAGGGGGGTCTTGACATCAGCTGTTTCTTCTCAGAAGGCCCCAGCACAGTGTCTGGGGGAGCAGATCTGTGAAGTGGGCACTGGGGAGGAGGGTGGGGAGCCACCTGGGCTGTTGTGGTGGCTGTGCTGGGCTGTGAGTGTCTGACAGGGTGTGTCCTTCCTGTTCCCCTGTGCTGCGCCGATGACCTCTCCATCATCAGCGGGAGATTACAGTCAGGTACGTGGGACCCACACTGCACAGGAGCCACTTCCAGGCTGGGGGGGTCAGCTGCTGGCACCCACTGGATTCCAAGGCTTGTCTCCTCCCTGTCCCTGCTGGTAGAGCTTTGCTGAGGTGCCTGAGCATAGCTACCCCTGCCCAGTGCTGCAGTGGCTGTTGTCAGCTCCCTGGGGCCTGTCTGGCTGCAGCTGTGGGCTCTGTGTGACACGTCCCACACTGTGGCTGATGCATGTGGCCAGCTCCCTGCCCTGGTCCTGGCCTTGCCTGGAGCAGGGCTTCTGTCCTGACTGCTGAGTTAGCCTGGCTGTTCACTTTTGCAGAAGTGCTCTGTATTGTCCCTTTTTCTGGCAGTTCATGTCCCTTTTGAGCAGGACAGCCGTTGTTCCTCACACAGTGCACAGCCTGGTCCCAGGGTGCACGGGAATGTCCTGCCCTGCAGAGCTGCTGGTCCTGGTGCTGGCCAGGGCTGGTGCTGCAGAGGCTGCAGCAGTACGTGTGGTCCAGGAGGTTCACCCCAATCTTTTTGGGTAGTCTGGCTCTGGGATCTCATGCCTTGGGTCATTTCTTTGGGATCCAGGCAGGAAGGCCAAGCATGATGCCAATCTTTCAGGAGAGTTCTGGACCCTTCCTTTGGTGGGGTCATGGTCCTCCAAGGGCCTAGTGCTGTGGGTCTGCCTGTGCTGCACAGCTCTGAGCCCCTTCCTCACTGCAGGGCAGCCCTGGCCTCCGCCCACCAAGGACAGCCACTGCCAAAGACACTGAGCGTCCTGGAGAGCACGCCGCAGGTGCGGGGCATGCACACCATCATCAGGTACATCCTGCCCCCAGGGCCCTTCCCCAGGCTGGTTGGATCATCAGGTACATCCCAGGGCCCTTCCCCAGGCTGGTTGGATCATCAGGTACATCCCAGGACTGCCTCGCTGTCCCCTAACACAGACACCCAGCAGAGCTCCTCAGCTCAGAGCTCTGGGAAAGGCACTGGCCCAGCAGGATTTCAGGGGGGAGCTTTCCCCCTTTACCCCGAGACCTCAGTCATGGCTGTTGGCCTGGAGCAGATCAGCTGGATGGAGCTGGCCCTGGCCCCATGGGCACTTCTCTGGTGACCAGATCTCTGCACATATGCTTTGGGTGATTCCTGAGCCAAAGGCTGGCTTTTCCTACTGTGGGAGGGCACTGGTTGGCTCTTTCTTCACTGGAGCACAGGTGGAGAGCAGCTGGTGGTATGAGGCAAGGTATCCTTTGCCCCTCTCCCGGGGCACTCGGGTTTAGAGCTAACTTAGAGAAGGGAGCTGGGCAGCTGCTTCTATGACTTCAGCACTCTTGATCTTTTGATTCCCCTCTGCTGCTCCCTTTTTCCAGGTGACAGTAGCATCAGTTAGTGGAGGGTCAAGGGCTGAGGCCTTTAGAAGTCCTGGGAGGTTCCTTGTTTTTGTGGCCGCAGAACCTGGCAGCCCCAGGTGTGTTTCTCCACAGCAGAGAGGGGATGCTGAGCTCAGTCAGGTCCTCCAGTGCCTGCTCATGCTGTGGCTGCTGTGGCCCCTGTATGTTGGTTTGCAGAGTGTAAGCTGCTGTCCTTGTGAGAGGCCTGGAGAGGACTGAGCACAGTTCCAGTAAGTTTGCAGGTGGTCCCAGGCTGGGTGGAGGTGGATCAGCTGGAGAGCAGGAAGGCTCTGCAGAGGGATGGGGACAGGCTGGATCAATGTGCTGAGATCAGCAGCGTGAGGGTCAACAAGGCCAGGTGCCAGGGCCTACCAGGGGTCACAACAACCCCATGAAGCACTCCAGGCTGGGGCAGAGGGGCTGAAAAGCTGCAAAGGCCCTGGGGGTGTTGGTCAACAGCATCTCAACATGAGCCCAGGTGGGCAAGAGGCCAGTGGCACCTGGGCTGGCACTGCTGAGGCACCTCCAGTCTTGGGGACAGTTCTGGGCCCCTCTTGACAAGAGAGACATTGAGGGGCTAGAGCATGTCCAGGGAAGGGAATGGAGCTGGGGAAGCGGCTGGAGCACCAGGAGCAGCTGACGAAGCTGTGGGGGGCTCATCCTGGAGAAAAAGAGGCTCAAGTGGGACCTCATTCTCTATAGCTTTCTATAGAGAATGCAGGAGGGTGCAACCAGGTGAGGGCCAGGCTCTGCTCCCATGGAAAAAGGGACAGGACAAGAAGAAACTGCCTTGGGCTACTCCAGAGGAGATTTAGATTGGATATTGGGAGCAGTTTCTTCATGGAAAAGACTGTCCAGCCTCAGCACAGCTGCTTCAGGCAGTGATGGAGCCCCCATCCCTGGTGGATTTTAGAAACCACGTGGATGTGACACTTGGGGGTGTGGGCCAGTGGAGGCGTTGGCAGTGCTGGGGCTGGACTTGATCTCAAAGGGCTTTTATATGATCTTCTGATACTCATTACCACATGCAGGCTGGGCACCTCCTTTCCTTCTCCTGGCTCCTTCCTCCTGGAAGCACAGGCTCCAAGACAGATCACGGCAGTGGAACAGGTGATGTGGCAGGTCAGGTGTGAGCCCTGTGCTGGTGCCCCTGTCCCTCCCCAGGCTGTGGCCACACGTTTGTACCACAAGTGCCTGATGAGCTCAATCTGCTGAGGCTCAGGGCTGCCCTGGGGTGGCTCGGGCTCTGCCTGGGGCTGCGGGCCTTTGGCACCTTTGGCCTCCAGTGGCTGTGCCGATGCCACGCAGGAGCAGGGCCAGGGGTGGTGGGGAGGCAGCTGAGCCCATTCCACATGGTATATAAGGAATGCCACATTTCTGAGAAACGTGGGCTGAGCCTGTCAGCTCCCCCCTGAAATCCTGCTGGGCCAGTGCCTTTCCCAGAGCTCTGAGCTGAGGAGCTCTGCTGGGTGTCTGTGTTAGGGGACAGCGAGGCAGTCCAGTGTTTCTGGTGAGACTTGGCTGCACCCATTGGCTTCTGTGTCACTTGGCCATGGCATGGGGCTGTTACTGTCACCATGTGTGACCCTCTGCTCCCGAGGTGCTCCTTTTGCCTGCTGCCTTTGGGCTCCCTGAGGGCTCCAGTCTGGTGGGAATCAAGCACACCTTTAGCCACATTTCCTTCACCTCCATGTGCGAAGTTACTGCATCTTGGCAGATCCATCTCTTGTCTTTGTTAATTGAATCATACAGTGGTTTGGGTGGGAGGGACCTTTAAAGTCTACCTAGTTCAGCCCCTGACATCCTCAGGGAACCTTCCACTGCACCAGGTTCCAGCTGCCACAGTGCTCCTGGAGTGCTGCTGCTCCCACCAGCACAGACTTTCCAAGCGCCTTGACATGTCCAGCCAGCCCCTGCCCTGCTGCAGAGCCGTGAGCCAGGGCTCTCCTCCCTCCTTTCCTGTCTGATGTTCCCCAGTGCAACTCTCTGGGATGCAGACAGGCAATCCTGGCATGCCAGCCAGCACCATTCCCTGTGGTTCCACACCAGAGGCTCCTCACGCTGCACCCGTCTGTCTGCTGGGAGGTGTTGGTGGCAGCAGATGAGCATCTGTCTGCTGGGAGGTGTTCGTGGCAGCAGATGAGCATCGTTGTGGCAGATCCAGGCTGCATCCTGCGCTTTCTAGAGCAATTCCTGCTGTTGTGGAGAGACAGAAACTGAAAATGAGTCCCACACTGAATGGCTGCACAATTTGAGTCACGAGGCTGAGAATAGATGGGGTATGAAGGATGCAGTGTCAGGATGAGGAGGAATGGTGCCCCATTGCCAGAGGCATGTTATATGAGGTACTGGGAAGAAGTTCTTCAGTGAGGGTGCTGAGGCTCTGCCACAGGTTGCCCAGGTTAGCTGGCTGCCCCAAGGTCAGGCTGGGCAGCTTTTGGGTGAACCTGGTCTAATGTAAGATGCCACTTCCTGTGGCAGGGAGGTGGGACAGGATGACCTTTCAGATCCCTCCAGCACAAACCATTCTGGCATTCTGTAACCCATTCGTGCCCAGATATCCTGGTGCCTGGCTGTACCAGCTGCCTCAGCTGCAGACAGTCCAGTTCTTGCACAGAGCTGATGCTGTGATCTGCACCAGGCAGATCCTCATGGTTCCTCTGTCATCTCCTGAGCATGCTGGGGGAGGCTGAGGTTGTCAGGGGTGCCAGTTGTGGTGCTGCCATACCCAGCTGCAGGTTCCCTGTGGTCTCAGTGTGCTGCAGTGTGCTGGGGTGTATCTGCCTCCTCTGCAGATAGGGGCAGTGTGTTTCCTCAGGCTTCACCCAGGCAATGGTCCCGTGGGGTGGCCGGGACAGTGATGGCCCTTTGGCAGTGCTCTGCCACCTGAGGAGGAGGGATGGGGGCACTGATGGGTCCTGGTAACCTGCTGCTGCCCAGCATGTCCTCCCTGGCACAGCCCTTCCCCCTGCCCTGCTTGTGCCCCGGGCAAGGAGAAGCTTCATGGTTGTATCTCTGCCGGGGCAGGGGTGCTTCCCCATCCCCAGAGGAACTGCCTCTGCAGGAGCAGTGTGGGGCCCATCCCACCCTGCCAGGGGCCAGCACAGCCCGTGTGGGTCTCAGTGGGGACAGCTGCCTGGGACAGCCCCTGTGGAGACATGGAGGCTGCCAGGCTTGTGCTGCTCCCAGGCTGCTGTGGGTGGATGTGTGGGTGCAGCCCACTGGTGAGTGCATGCTGACAGCTCGCACTGGGAGCTGTGGGCAGGGTGCCTGTTCCTTCCAGACCAGATTTTCTGCCTTCCCTGGGGGTGCCCAGGGGTTTGGGAATGTCCATATGCCATGGTCACTGCAGGTGCTCAGCTGTGAGTGACCCTGGAATGGCTGCAGGAACACACAAGGACAGCAGTGACTGTTTCCTGCGAGCGCCTCAGTGGGGCTGTCTGTCATCCAGCGAGGTGTAAGAGATGGCAGATGATGTCTTAAAATACAGAGTAAAAATATTCAATATCCTTCTGCCTCTTGAGGAGTGTTGCCAGCTCCCCCTCTTCCATCTGGGAGTGGGCAGGTGTCTGTGGGACTTTGTCCTCATGTTCCCCACGAGACTGGTGGCCACGGTGCTCCCAGTAGGAAAACTTTCCCTCTGCTGTGGGGTTAGTGCCCTGCATGCAGGGCTGGGTTTGTCCCTCCCAGGGGAGGGGAGATGTCTCCTGGGAATTGCAGCCCCATGGCAGCTTTGTTCCGGTTTGTGTTTGTTTTACTGCTGCCTCCAGTACGTCAGAGCTGTGGAAAGGGCACGATGGGTAATTCAGAGTCACCTGGCTCTTGGCAGTGCTTTCTCTCTGACTTGGTACGTAGAGGGGAGAACTGGGGACTTGTTCAGCTTTTTTCTGTCACCCAGCATGCTCAGCCATGGTGCACCATGTCCCTTCCACAGTGGGGTCCTAGTCCATCCTGGCTCTGCTCCCCTTCCCCCCACCAGGCTCCCCAACACTCACCTGTTGCTCCTGAGATTGTGCTGCCTCAGGACCGGTGGTCCTGCCTGACCTGTTCCTACTCCCCATTCTCTCCCAGCGCTCTCTGATGTCTGTAACTGGTGTTGCATCTCCCTCCCAGTGTAGCTAAGCCGCTCTCTTGCCTCTGTGGTTCTAAGACAAAAGCTGAGGTCTCAGTGGGCCCCACAGTGCTGGTCATCACTGACTGTGTCACTCCAAGAGTGCTCTGGTTCCCACAAACTGGGACTGCTGTCCATGCTTGTGTGGTTTGCAGGGGATGGCAGGGGCCCTGTTCCCACCTCACACGTGTCATTCCTCCCAGGAACAAGGACACGACCAGGGATGAATTTATCTTCTACTCCAAGCGCTTGATGCGGCTGCTGATCGAGCATGCCTTGTCCTTCCTGCCACTGAAGGTGAGTGACCACTCGCGGGTGCAGCCACGGCCCCATCCCCATCTTCCCTCCTGGGTGCCCCCAGTCACACGGGGCCCGCTCCCCCGGCACTCCTTGTGCTCCCCTTTCTGCAGTCGGTCACTGTGGAGACGCCCCAGGGCACGATGTACGAGGGGAAGCGGTTCCACAGGCAGCGGGTGAGACACGGCTCCCTGCTCCCCCTGAGAGCACAGCTCCTGGCTTGGCACCAGGAGCCCCAGCTCGTGTCCCTGCCCCTTTCCCAGATCACCGGCGTGTCCATCCTGCGAGCGGGCGAGACCATGGAGCAGGCCCTGACCGCAGTCTGCAAGGACATCCGCCTGGGCAAGATCCTCATCCAGACCAACCTGGACACGGGGGAGCCCGAGGTGAGTCCTGCCGCGGGCCGGCACGCGGCCATGCGCCACAGCACGTCGCCAACCACCCTGCCTCCCTCCCCAGCTGCACTACCTGCGCCTGCCCAAGGAGATCAGCGAGGACTATGTCATCCTGATGGACAGCACCGTGTCCACGGGCGCCGCGGCCATGATGGCTGTGCGCGTGCTGCTGGTGAGGGCCGGCGAGGCGGGTGGGGGCAGGAGCTCCTCTGGGCACAGCTAGGCTCTGATACCTCCGTGTGCCACAGGACCACGACGTGCAGGAGGACAGGATCTTCCTGCTGTCGCTGCTGATGGCAGAGATGGGGGTGCACTCCGTGGCCTATGCCTTTCCCCGCGTCCACATCATCACCACCGCTGTGGACAAGCGGGTCAACGAGGAGTTCCACATCATCCCGGGCATCGGTGAGGGGGGCCGGGGTGTGCTGTGCCTCCTTGCTGGGGCCAGCAACCCTAGGGATAGCCTTGCGGCCACGCTGAAGGGACCGGTGGGGCTGGTGCTGCTGTCCCTTCACTTTGTCCCTTTTCTCTGCCAGGTAACTTTGGAGACAGATACTTTGGCACCGATGGCCCCTCGGCCTGGTGTGAGAGCGACAGCGTGGACTGCTGAGCTGGCTGGCCACAGGACCACAGGCCAGGCTGGCTGCAGGGCTGGCCCCTATCCCTGCCCCCAGGAGAGGCCCTGAGCTGCCAGCTGTGCCCACCTGCCGGCCCCTGGCTCTCCGGACCTGCACAATGAGCCCCTGCTGCTGGTCTCCCTCTGCCCCAAAGGACCAATCCTCCCCAGGGAGGAGGAGGAGAAGAGAGGGATGGCCTCTCCTGTGGACCACGGAGAGGGGACATTTAGGGACATTCCTTGCTCCCAGAGCCCTGCCTCTGGGCCTGGGCCAGCCGTGCCTCCCAAGGGAGTGGTGGCCTCCCTGTGGCTGTGCCTGAGGGGGTGCTCACCTTCTACCCAGGGGAAGAGGGGGGTGGGGTCCAGTCCAGGCAAGCTCCATGCCTGGAATCCGTATTTATTTGTATTTATTGTGGGCAGCCTCCAGCTCCAGTGGAGCCCTCCAACATCAGGGACTGGACCTCATGGATCCACCCGGTCCCCGCCAATCTGCACTCCATCCCTGGTCCCAGGAGCTGGGGGCTTGGCCTCGGGCTGCCTTCCTGGTGCTGTCCCACCCCCGGTGCGCAGAGTGGTGCCGGTGACCAGGAGCGGTGTCTCCGGTGTTGCCCTTGATGCTCAGGTTCTTTTTCCAAAGGGCAGCGGCAGCCTTGCCCCCACCTCACCCCCGCCACCGGCGGCAGCAGCAGGTTCCGGGGGCGAGGGTCTGTCCCCGCTGTCCCGGGGCCCGGCCGTACCGTCCTGTCCCACCCCCTGCCGCCGTTTTGTACCAATAAAGGAGCAGCGCGACCCCCGTGTGCCGCCTCCTGCTGCCCCCGGACCAGGCGCGGGACGGGCGGGCTGTCCCCTGTCCCGGCTGTCCCCGGTCCCCCGTCCCGGCTGTCCCCGGTCCCTTGTCCCGGCTGTCCCCGGTCCCCTGTCCCGGCTGTCCCCGGTCCCGGCTGTCCCCGGTCCCCTGTCCAGGCTGTCCCCTGTCCCGGCTGTCCCCTGTCCCGGCTGTCCCCGGTCCCCTGTCCCGGCTGTCCCCGGTCCGCTGTCCCCGGTCCGCTGTCCCCGGTCCGCTGTCCCGGCTGTCCCCGGTCCCGGCTGTCCCCTGTCCCGCGGTCCGCTGTCCCCGGTCCGCTGTCCCGGCTGTCCCCGGTCCGCTGTCCCG
>VZUI01098133.1:0-80713 GCA_013401135.1 Cettia cetti | reverse complement strand
CTCTGACTTTCTGTATAAAAGAGGAGCTCATCCCACAATAAAGGGAGAACCCACGACACCTGCAAAGGAACCTGTCTCGTTTCCTTTGATGTCTCTTGCGACATGGGTGTTCTCCCTTGCAGGACTGCCAGCAGGGATCATGCTGTGCTGGCAATAGCAGCACGGGTGACATCAGCCTGGGTGATTCAGGTGGCCAGGGCAGGAAGGGGTTTGAGGAATGGTGATATCAAGGACAGCTGTCATTGAGGAAGGCTGTGTGTACCTGTGGCGTGTCCCTTTGGCATTCTGACAAGCTGAGAGGGCTGTCATGGTCCAAGGGTGACAGCAGGAGCCTGCCTTCCCCCAGCAGGCTCCAGCAGGAGGGAGAGGATGGAAGTCTCAGGTTGCAAGCTCAAGGAGATGTTGAGAGGGACAAGAGCTTCCACACCAGCCTGGACTTTGGCTGCATCAGGGTGGACAGTGTGAGCAAAGCTTTGCACTGTGGTGGGGCCTGGGGGGTGCTTGGGGATTTGGGGTGGTGGGAGGGGCACGGCTTTGGCTGTGGCTTTGCGGCTGGCTGGCCCATTCAGGTGTTTTCTGCTCCACCCTGTCCTGTTGTGTTCTGTAGGGTTGTGTTTGGGTCTGGTGAGTGTCAGTCTGTGGTGTCTGGGCAGGGGCTGCTCCAGGCCTTTCTATTCCAATCAGTTCTCCTCTGCCCTGGCCTAGTTTCTTCTCTTTGGGTCAAAGCTCTGGGTTCTGTCCCCTCTCCATTGTTCTGGTCTGTTCACTTGTGGTTTACCTTTTTGGTGAAGAAATTTTTCCCAATATCCAGTATAATGCAGTATAGCATAATACACTGTATATAATGTAATATAATACAAATATAATGTAGTATAGATTATTATTAATATCAATAATACAAACACATAGATATGAAAAAATACTATTATATATTATATTTATTAATAGTGTCTTGTTGACATACATTATTATATATGAGCATATTGTTCTTTATTATATGTTATGTATTATACTCATAGTATATAAATTATAGAATATCTAGTATACATTATTAGTTTTTATGTAGTGCAATCTATAACTTACAATGTATATGAGGTATTTTATATATATATAAGGTTTAGGGGTTTAGGAGCTACAGAGGCAGTGCTGAATTGATGGTTGGATTTGATGCTCTTCCAACCTTGATGATTCTCTGACTCTATATAGTAAATATTGTATTTATGATATTTAGTACATAAATAAGTACATTGAGTTTCCAATCCAGTTTTTCCAATATCCTTTTTTTGGTTGTTTTCTTTTGTTCTCCTGTCCTGCTGACACTCTGACACTTTCTCTTTCTCTGATTTGAGATGAAGTAGTATCACCTAATCTCTTTTTTCCATGACTTGAAACCAGACTAAAGAAAAAAGTTGCAGTGTAGGTAACTCCCTCTCCTCAGAAGGGGACTGGATTAGGGATTTTTGGATTTGTTCCAAGCTATCTCATGGTTATCTTGTATTTGACAGCATCTGTTTTCAGGGATTTTTCCTTCTCTCAGCAGTTAGTGTTGCTCTTTACACACTCCTCCCGTGACAGCACAGCAATCTTCTCACACCAGTTATTAATTGATGCCAACATGCAGAGAGAACAAAATTTCACCTTGTTTTAATAAATTAATTCCCGAAACATGTCCAGCAGGCTGAAGTGAAGTACATTAGAGGTGATTCCACTGATGGCAAAACAGGGATATTAAAAATCATCCATAAAAAGTGAGATGTAGGAGCCCAATCCTGGGCCAAACTTAACAAACTCTCCCTGTCCTGTAGCAACTCCTGTTAGTGATGCTCTGTTCAGTGGGATACTGATGTTCCTCTAATCCTTGTTTTATATAAGGAAGTCTAGAAAATATTTACTTGTGAGACAGCAAGAAAAAGCCTTAGGAAGGAAAAGTTAAAACTTAAAATGTTCCATTTGTGTTCATGTGGTTATTTACCTGCACCAACACTGAAGCTTAAATTTGCCTTTGAAAGGATATTGGCACATCCTTTGGATATTGCTATGTGAACACTCAGGATACCTAAAGCTATTTTAATTTCATAACTTTTAATGGAGAAAAAGGCAAACATTCATATTCTATTTCCCTCCCCCCACCATCTTTCAAGTGTGTATTGAGTGAAACACGCTGGAGCAGTGAGGAGCAGGCCATGGAGTGAGCTCAAAAAGGAATCTAAGCAGGTGGGATTCCATCCCTCCTCGAGGATTGCGCTTTTTTCATTTTGTGAACATGTTGTGAAATTCAACAGCTTGTCAGTCAAAACTGCAGCTTCTTGGAAACACAGGGGAGAGTGGAAAAGATGGGCTCTGTGGAGAGCTTCTATTTGGGTACGTGCGTGGTGTTTCTTGGACAGTCTCTACCAGCCTTTGCCAAGGAGGAGAGGAGCACAAGTGGTTGGAAATCTGCTAATTCTTTTATTTAAAAACTTAATGTCTGGGTTCACTTTTTGATGAGCACTTTGCATTTTGTACTTGCTATTTATATACGGAGATAGGGGGGAAAAAAATCCCCCAAACCTGGATCTTTACATCTCTTTCAAGTGCAGTGTGTCCCTCAGTCACCAAGGGAAATTCCCCCAAGCCCCCACTCCAAACTGGGAGCGCTGGGACTTTTTATTGGCCCTTTCCATTGAAGAGCTATTGGATTAAAGAGAGATGTAGATGTTTTATAAAAGATGCCATCTGCATTTTTCTGATGTTCAGGGTCTCATTTTTAGTATGTAATCTTTGTGATTGATGATTGGGTGAGTTTTATAAGTTAAAATACCAAGTGTTAGATGTGATTTAAACCAATTATTCTATGGAGAGATAAAATCTTTTCATGCTTTATTGTGCACTCTTTTAAGAATCAGCAGCTTCAGACTAAATACATAAAAGCAAGGGAAAGCAATTATGTCTTTAAGAATAAGAGCTCTGATTCAATATTTAAAGACTGCTTGACTTAAAACACTTAAAACGCAGTCATAGAATCACAGAATGGTTTGGGCTGGAAGGGACTTTAAAGCTCATCCAGTTCCACCCCAGGGTGCTCCAAGCCCAAATGTCCAACCTGGACACTTCCAGGGATCCAGGGGCAGCCACAGCTTCTCCGGGCACCCTGTGCCAGAGCCTCACTACAAATATTTGAATTTTGCAAAAAGAGAATCAATGCAAAACATATGTCAAAAAAAAAAAAAAAAAGGTAAGAAATAGCATCTTTGCCCTGTTTACCTATTGCTGTGGAGTGCCTGTGATTGCAGTGATTTTGTGTGTTTATTTGTGCACACAAACCAGTAATCTGACAAGCCTAGGCGATATTAGGAGTGGAAATTAGTAAGGAGAGGAGAAGGAGGGAGGCAGTGAGGTATTCAGGGAGTATAAATCTGAGCCAAGTCTTTTGTACAGGAGAGAAAGTAATTATCCCACATCTATTTTTGTACATTACAGGAACTTCGAAGGGCAGGTGAGTCTGCCCAAATGCTCTTTTGTGTCTGCCACCAGCACTGCTTTTCGGGTCAAGGGAGCAGCTCACACCTCATTTCATCATTCTTCAAGTTGCCACCTGCCATTATTAATACCCCAGAAAAAGTCTGAGATATGTGAGCTGCGAAGTTGCTGCCAAAGAGTCTGGGGAATTGCAATCCCCAGATTTATTTTGCTTCAGGAATCTGCTGGTGAGCAGCTCAGGAACTGGTGGTCACACACTGCTGTGCCATGGTGCCACAGCCAGCCCAGCTGGAAGCAGTGGAGGGGACAAAACAGTGTTGGGTGGGGAATTACAAAGGCTTCCATTCTCTCTGGTCGACAATAAAATGATTTTTTTGCTGTTAATTGAGTGGATTATGCTGTGTGGATGTTTTAGGTGGGAGTTGGGCAGTTGTTCACCGGGTGGCTGGTGCTGGGGGCTGGCTGTGCTGGTGCTTGGGGCTTCATGACTCTGGGCTGAGCCATCCATCCCCTCAGCATCTTCTGCTCCAAACACCCCTCAGGAAATGGCAACTCCCCTCTGGAGCCAGGCTGGGAGAGCTGGGGGTGTTCACCTGGAGGAGAGAAGGCTCTGGGGAGACTTTGGACTCCTTCCAGTGCCTAAAGGGGCTCCAAGAGAGCTGGAAAGGGCTAAACCTTGGGGTTAATTGGGATTATTTGGTCAACTAATTAGCATTTGGGGTTACCTCGGTCAAACTCACTTTCTGTAGAGTATTTTGTGGTTGCTTTATTGGGTTACTTTGGCTCAATCAATTAACATTTGAGATTACTGAAGATCATTTGGATTACTAGAGGTCAAACTTATTCTGGGCAGAGCACTTTGAAGTTACTTGAGGTCAACCAGTTCATTTTGGGGTTACTAGAGGTCATTCGGGGTTAAATGAGGTCAACCCCCATTTTGGGGGGGTTCTATAGGTTACTATAGGTCATTGGGGTTACTAGAGGTCAAATGTGTTTTTTGCAGAGCACTTTGAGGTTACTTGAGGTGAATATTTGAGGTCAATCAGTTCATTTTGGGTTACTAGAGGTCATTGGGGGTTACTTGAGGTCAGCCAGTTCATTTTGGGGTTATTATAGGTCACTGGGGTTCCTTGAGGTCATCCAATTAACATGGGATTATTTGAGGTCATGTTCCATCTCTGGGGACTGCGCTGCACTTCAGTGAGTTCAACCATTCTTCTTGTTCCAGTATTTGAGGTCACCAACTCCAGCAGTGACACCAGAGCGTGAACCTGAGTTTGTGTCCCTGTCATGGCTCCTTCTGTTCCATTTCCCACCCAGGAACCCCCGTGTGCCATTGCTGTGCCACCCTGCCTGCCACGGTGCCAGTGTTGTGCCAGTCCCACCATCACCCCTGGTGACTTTTAGCTCCTTTGCCACCACAAGTTGCTCATGACAGGCTCCCTGGCCCTGGCTGTGCCTCCAAATTCCATCCTGCCCATGTCCTGTGAACACCTGCACCTCTTGGCCTGGCTGCACATGAGCCCCTCCTGCATTATTCAATTTTTTTGGGAGAAGAGAGCGAAGCTCTCCAGCTCCATCTGTTCTGGCTGGCAGTCCTGGATCTGTGTCCCTCTGTCCGTGCCTTTACCTTCTGAAGAGCTGGTGAGATGTTCCAAAGACACCAACACACCTTGAAACCTTAAACCAGGCTTTATTAGACAATCATTAACATGATATGTCACCCAGGGTTAGGCTTTAATCATTATCAACACACAGGTAAATAATTATTCTTTAATAAACTTGGCCTAAATTAGCCATGAATCTCAGGGGTTGTGCCATGGCCCTGTGGCTTGGGCAGCTTTGGAGGTGAGGGGGAAGAGCTTCCCTCATGTCTTGATGAATGAAGCCAGAGCTGAAGTGGGGTATCTTCTTTTTCCTCAGTATTTATCAGTGTTCTAGTCTCCATCTTCTTGTGGAGGGATGAGGGACAGCTCCCTCTTTTCACTGAGTTGTTTTGTTTTGTAGGGTTTTTCCCAGCACATTCCCTGTTATCCTGTGGGGTTACTTTGCCTTCACCTATTTATTATCTTTTCTACCTGCTACACGTCTTTTTTTCTCTTTCACACTTTTATTTCCACTTGGACCCTATATTTCACGTGCAGTTGTCTTGCTGTGCTTGGTGCTTTCTCTTAACTCATGAAATGCCAATTGCTGACTTTGCCATTAGATGCTATAAATAATCCATATATTATACTATGCTATAAAATGCTTACCTACACTCACTGCTCACGTTACCATAATGCTCCAGGGTGTTTGTGGCAAGCCTTGGATCCTGCTCAACTTGTGTCTCCTTTTAATGTGCAAGAAGCCACAGCTTTTTCTTCCTTGCTCTGCACTGGGCAGCTGTTCAGTCTCAGGGGTGAACATCCCTGTTGGAATCTTCCTAGAATCATAATTCGAGTTGGAAGGGGCCTTTTAAATGTCATTTAGTCCCTTTCAATGAGCAGGGACAGGCCTTGAAGGACCATGCTGTTACCTGAGGGAAAATATCAAGAAAAATCTCCTCCTTGGGAGGTTGCCAAGACTTATTCCAGATGTCTCTGCTCTCAGACATGAGTCACTGGACCGGCTGCCCCCCAGCAGGTCCCCAAGACTTCCTCAGACATGAAGAATTGGACAGATTTTCCCCACTAGCTGCTGTTGCAGACCATGAGAAGCAGAGAGGAACTCTGTCTTTTCCTGAGCCCTCTGAGAAGGAGAGGCTCCAGCAGTGCCCTGAGTGTGGGCAAATTCTCTTCCTATTTCTCCTCAGTCCTGAAAATGGAAAGCAGCAAGAGACAGTCTATAAATTCTTCATCTCCATGTGTTTCTATCTCACCTGGAGAAAGGTCAATGTTGCAACAAATTGGGAGGAGTGAAGTGGAAGGCAAGGGACTTTAGTCCTGGACAGAAAGAAGGCAGGAAAACGAAAGGAAAAGCTATTTTTTGGTGCATGTGAAGGGACTGCTTAGCTCTGTAAACATTTGTGCTATTCCCATGGCTCACAATGGAGTTGAGAGCAACTCCAACACAGGCTAAGAAAACCCAGTGACTGCAGACACGCTGATTCCTCATGACCTTTGTATTCAAGATCTTAGGAGAGAAACAAATCCCAACCTTGCCATCTGTACTCAAATCAAGTCTCAAAAAATCTAAGGTTTCCTCGTGGAGAAGGAAAGAAATAGTCAGGAAAAGAAGCAAATAGCCAGAAAAGTGGACACAAAATAAATCAAGAAGAAGAAAACTAAAAGCAAGCAATAATAAATAACTGCAATAATAAATAAGCTGAGTAGGGGGCAGCCAGAGTCCAGGTGCACTCACACTCAATTTCCAGGCACTGGGGTTTGAGCAAAGCAGAGCCAAAATATTTGCTGGGATGACAGGGCTAGGGAGCCTCAGCTGAGTTCTCTCCCTGTCCTGGTGGGAGCTGTCCCTTTCCCATAGGGAGTGACAGTTCAGGGAACACACAGGAGTCACAGGCAGCCTGTGATAAAATGAACCATCTGCCCTGATTGCGTGATTGTATCTAATTGCTACTTTATTTTGTCCTCATATCTTTATTCTTGTCTCTTCTGTAGAGTATCTTTACAATCTTTACAAGGCCAGGCTGTCTGATACAAGAGTACATTCTTCTACAGAAGAGAATGAAGGATAAATTTAAGAGAAAATATTTGTTTGCTTTTTTTTTCTAGTAATGACCCAGCATTTTAGTTTTATTTCCTCTCTCTGTTAGGTGACTTATCTATTTGGGAGCTCTCCAACTCAACCACAATGCAATTACTTTAGGATAGATTATGAAATTTCTAAAAGTGTCATTAAATCAAAGCCAATAACCAGTGCAGAACTGTGAACTAGAAAATAGTGATAAGAATTAGTCTCACATTAAAATCCACATCTATAGAGATGCTAGAGAAAGGCACCGATTCAGCAGTGTTTGAGCAGGTGTAAATACATAAAAGTGTCAGGCTAATCAGCATTTAGCATTAAATCTGCAGAAATCTTCACTATTTTTATGGGTTTGGACAATGTGCTGAGCTGCTGCCATTGGTTTGAGGGGTCAAAACCAAAGAGGAGGGAGCAGTAACAGGTCTGAGGAAAACCAAGCTGAGAAGCCCTTTCCATTCTACCTGCAAAGGCTCTGCCTGCCCGCAAAAAAATGTGGGCTTCCACCTTTCATATCACGAGGTCTATTCAGCAAGGAAATGTCTGATTATGGCAGAGCAGTTCTACCCCCCTCAGATGATCGTGTGCTCTTATAATCAATTTCGTTTGAGCATGGGCATGACACAGCTTCTTGCTCATCACTCAATCTTCCCATCATTTCCCTCACCTTCTGGCAGTGCTTGGATTTAACATCTCAGACTCTCCTTTGCCTCTTCCTGAATTAAGATGAATGTTCACAAAAAATCAGGAGATAAAAAAGACAAGGAATAACACCATCCTGAGGAAATTATTGTAACTGGATATGATTTCATAGAATCACAGAATGATTTGGGTTGGAAGGGGCTACAGGAGAGCTGGGGAAGCACTTTTGATAAGGGCATGGACAAGGGGGAATGGATTTAAACTGAAGGAGGATGAGTTTAGATTAGATACTAGGAAGAAAATTCTTCACTTTGAGAGTGGTGAGGCCCTGGCACAGGTTGCCCAGAGAAGCTGGGGCTGGTCAATCCCTGGAAGTGTCCAAGGACAGGTTGGATGGGTCTTGAAGCAACCTGAGATAATGGAAGGGTTCCTGGCCCATGGCAGGGGGTGGAACGAGATGGTTTTTAAGATCCCTTCCAATGCAGACCATTCTGGGATTCCATGATTAAACAATTCCAGGTGACTGCAGGCCTGAGAGGATATTCACAATTGCATAAGAATATCATTAGCTTCACCCTCCATCCATGCCCTGAGTTTTGATGCTAAGACAGCTGAGCACTTGTTTCTCTGTTTCTTCCCTTTCAGAATGCCAGTACTGGGACTCAGAGCTGTGACTTCCCCAAATGCCTCTCCATGGCCAGAGGGAGTGCAGACAGACCCATGGCCCCGTGGCAGTGCGTGGTGTCTGCCTCTGCTTCCCTCACTCTGCCCAGCCGTCTCATCCCATCCTGCAGGTCCATTGTGCACCCTGCAGCCCAAATAACAGCCCTAACACAAAAAAAAAGCAACAAATTTCCACTCCAGGAGTTTACTCAGATGACCAGCCTCCTCCCTGCCTGGCCTGCCTGCCAAGGACCCCCCAGCATCCCCAGAATGCTCCTGCATACCTGAGAATCCACAGCTGGACAATGCCATTTCCTGAGTCGACGATCCTTTGTTACCAGACATGAGCTGTGCCACTCTGGAGCACCAAGATCTCTGGTCCTGGTGGCTCATATGTGGTTGTTTGCATCAGGATTCCCCAAGGAGAGCAACTTCCAAGCATGGTGGTGCTGGACTGACACCTGACCAGGGCATCCTCCTCCTCCTCACAAGGACTGTGCCTCCCTTTAGTGTTCCTCAAGCTCTCCTCACCTCCTCCTCAAAACTGACAATGCTCTCCACGTGATGGACAAATCCACCACCCCTCCAAGGGGAAACACCACACCCCGGTCAGCTTAGGGCTGGGATGTGAAGGGGGACTGCAGGGACAACGGGGAGGGGGTTCCCTCTGTGTCATTGCAGCACTGGCCCTAACGCTGTCCTTTGTCTTTCTCTTCTCTCCCCCACACAGGGCCCGGAGCCGTGCACGACGGCGGCAATGCGGCGTCCCGGGTGGCTGCTGGCCTCTGCCTCTGGGCCACCCTCCTGGCTCGCCTCCTCCTCCTCGACTTTTGATAAGGGAGCGGAGGGTCCCGGGAGGCCTCGCCGCACCTCTCCCCCGCTGTGGGCTCGGCCGCCGCGCCGCCCGGGGACTCCTCTCCATCGGACGGGCGATGCACCGGAGGACGGGCGGCGGTGCCGAGCGTCCGAGGATGGCCCCGTCTCCACCGTGCCGGGATCGTTCTCGCCGCCGGTTACGCTGTACAGACCCCACCACGTGCCACCAGACTGTCACCCGCCACCATCGCCCCGGGGGTGCGGCCCGGCACGGACGGTGCCCCCCGTGGCTGCCTCATGGCCAGCGCCGGGGGCACGGAGCCACCGGGGCGGGTGCCGCCCAGAGCCTTCACCGGCATGTCCGTCTCGTCGTCTCACTAAGCCGCCTATGCCCAAAAAGACCCCAAGGTTGAAGCCTCCTGGCTCTGCCTTCAGCCCTCTCGGTCCTGAATGTCAGTTCTCGTCGCCAAAGCTCCTCCCTAAGCGCCCCGATGTCGCCAGGCCCCCATCACCTGCCTCTGCTCCTGACAGGATGCGCTCTGGCTCTTTGGGAGAGGGTCACCCCACACAACCAGTTGTCCTTCAAGGGTCACGCACTTCCCACTACTCTTTATTCCAGCTGACATCGTATCCGTGTGCTTCCCACTAAAACCCCCTCACCTTCCTGAGGACACAAGGCTGCTCTCCCAGGAATGTGAGCCCTGGGGACTGCCACCAGCCCTCCTAGAGACTAGAGCCTGCTTGCTGCATCGGACAGTCAGGCCCTCACTCCTTGCTCCAGATCCCTGCCCACTCTGCTGCTGCCCCCCTGACGGCAGGGGCTGACCCATGGCTCTCACCTTGATGCTCTGCCAGCACTTTTTTTGGGGAGGTTTCTTTGGGCTTGTTTTCCAAGCACTTTCCAACCTGCACATCAAAAGCACAGCATCACCAGCGTGGGGCAGAGGCTCTGAACAACAAATCGAAACACCAGCTGACAAGGCCCTTCTGCTATGGCTGTGACGCTCATGACCGTCTGTATCTCTGCCCCTCTGAGGGCCCTGAGCTGCAATGTCTTCACTCTGCCTTGTCTCATGCCCATCACATGCCCCTGCCTGAGGAAAGTCTGATGTGTCTGACCCTGTGGGGGAGGCCTGGACTCTGTTGATTTGCTGTGCTGGCACAGCAGGGACAAGGATGGCTCCAATGCTCCCTGCTGCAACTTGCCTGCGACACCAAAACAGACACACCCAGACTCTGCCCTCTCTGCTTCTTCCAGCTACCCTGGGAGCTGCCGCCCATGGTGGCAGTAGCCACGTCATCTCCCTGCCTATGGAATTGTGCTCCTGATAGCCTCGTGCACCCCCTTGCCTGGTATATTGTGGCAGCCCTGAGCCTTCTTGTCACTCCATGGCCACCCAGGAATGCTCTGTGGCCTCAGTCTGGAGATGGACACTCCCATCCTGCTCCTGAGAAGTCACGCGTGGCACCGGACCCTATTGCTGCGACAGGAAGACTCGACTACAGCAAAGCACTGAGCAAGCACACAGAGTGTCCCCTGTCCTGCCCCGGTGCCTCCCCGTGCCTTGTCCCTTCCTTCTCCCTCCATAAGTGAGATGACTTAAGAACAACGGCCACGCACACGCTGTCTTCCCCATGCAAACTCTGCTGCTGCCCAAACCTGCTTTCTGTGGCTGGAAGGAAGCTGGGTTACCAGCCCTCAGCACACAAGATGAAAAAAAACCACCCTGAGCCAGAGGCCATGATGGGCCACCACCCTGTTCTCTATGCAGCCGTGCCCGTCCTCATCCCTGCTCTCAATGGGCTGCCCAGGACCTGCTACAAAATCTCAATGGATGCTCCTGCCCGCCCCCCAACTGTGGATGTTCAACATGTCCCATGGCTGATTGACAAAAAACGCCTGGCCCCAGGCAGGGGCTGCCCCAGTGCTGGCTCACCTGGTGGACGGGGATCCGGCACTGACTGGGTGAGTCCGCGTCCTGCGGTCCCTGCCGTGCTGCTCTGCTTCTCCACTGGCATCCAGGAAAGGTGGCACTGTCAGCAACCTGGGGCCTATCCCATGGCCCCGGGCACGTTTATCTCGTGGGGATGGCACTGTCTTCAGGCAACACGCACATCCTTCCCCACATGCGTGCCCCAAAAGTACCGTGAGTGCAGGAGACACCTTGCCCTGATGCCTTCACTGGTTTGCACTGCCCCACAGCAGTCCCCCGCTGTCACCCCATGCCCTTTCCTTGGTCAGCCCCAAATTTCTCTGTCCCCACAGCAGAAATGCTGCAGAATTGCAGGGCCAGAGGCCACGGCAAATCAGAGAGTGGCGGCGACGAGATGCCACGACGCACACTGAGGCTGGCGGGCCCGGTGCCAGGGCTGCCCCCATCCCATCCTCGTCCCTGGGTCGGGTGGGCTCCCCTGTCCCCTGCCGGGACGGCATTCGACTTTCTCGTGCCATGTAACGTGCCATTGTGAGGAACGTGTTGGCTGTCTGAGGCCGGCCCCGCCGCGGCTCTGCGGGCTGGCAGACCCTGTGTGACCACTGCTCTCCATGTCTGGATGCCCGGGGGGTGGCCGGGTGCCCAGGGCGGGGGCAGTGTGGCTCTGGGGTCTCTCCTGCTGACGGCCGTGCTGGCCGGTCTTGAGTTTCTGTCGATCATTGTATTCCAAGGGTGGCTATACTACCTGAGATTTGTGCATGTTACATTGTAGTTGTAACCTTTTCTAATTCGGCAAGAATAAGAGATGGTTGTGATTGTGCAGTGTATCAATAAAGTTTGGCGAACTTTGTACCTTCGGGGCTTTGCTTCACGGGCCCCACGCACCCCAGGGAAGGGATGCCGTGCTGAGCACCTGCTGAGCTGAGCTGGGAGGGGTCCCAAGTGCCTGGGACTTCTGCCACTCCTGGTGTCCCACCCCAGCACTTGGTTGGACTCTCTTGTGATAGTGATGCTTCAAGCCCCACTGCTGGGGCCCTGCTGCTGTTTGGGCCATCCTTCACTCCATCCATGCATCTCCCCGGGGAACCCACCAGTGAGTCCCCGGCCCTGCCCACCTCTGCCTGCTGATGAGCAATGAGCACGCACCTGTTGATGGAGTCCCTGCAGGGTAAGGACTGTCTTAGCTCTCATCACTCACCTGCGTTCAGTGGAAGCAGCAGGATCAGGGGCCTCTTTTCCACGACTGAGACATTCCCAGCATCTCCTCCATCATGCTGCAACAACGCTCACTCTGACAACTAAACCTGCCCCCAGGAAGAGATGCCTCTGCAGACAATGCACTCCCAAGGATTGCTCTTATCATGATCTGGCAGTGTGTGATGCAGACCAAATGTCTTTGTCAAAGGATAAAAACCTTGAGGACCAGAAGCAGAAGAGCTGTGACCCTCGGCATCTGTTTCCCTGACATGGCTGTAATCTCACAGCAGGCTGTGCCCTTTGCTCCCAGGGGATGCCTCACCTTTCCACACCACATCAACCAGCAGAAAGCGTTCAACAAGCTCCTCTAATGTGAGACCTGCTGCCAGGAGACTGGGGGCAGTGGGACTGTGACAGACCCATCAGTCTTGCTCACTTTGAGACCTCCCTTCATCTTCCCCAACATGGGAATGAAAAGCCCAGTGCCAAGAGTTTTTCCCTGAACCCCACAACAAGCAAACAGCTCCATCCCAGCACTGCTATGAGCTGCTGTGACCTTACACATCAGGAGCACCTCTGCTGTCCCCCTCAGGTGACCCCAGCAGAAAGGTAAGTGCTTCCCAAAACCCAATAACATCCTCAGGGAAGGGATCTGGGAGGGATGTGTCCCCTCACCCACTTTCCTCAATGTCACCTGCAGTGAATCAAGCATTGGTGACCTCCAAGGGAGACTCTCTGCTTTGAGCCTCTGCCAAAACCCCAACCCATCAGAGAGCCAAGGCTGATTTGATGTAACTACAGCGCCACAAAGCAGCACTCACTCCTCGCATGTGGCCCCTGGGGATCCTGCCACAATCCAAGCCTCCCTAATGCTTCCCATCTTCCCATGCCAGTTCTGCTGGATACCCAGTGCTGGACCTGCCTCCACTGGAGTGAATGCCTACAGATGCCCGAACGCTCCTGCTCATGGCACATCCTGATGCCTCGTCTGCATCGTCCCCATCACAGAGCAGGGGAGGGGATGCAGCCCCTCTCTGGCCGTGGGATACCCTCCATCTCCCTTTCCTGGCCTGAGAGGGATGTTTCTTCATGGCCCTCAGTAATGCCCAACCTGTGCCTAAGGACAAGGACCTCAGCTACTACATCCAGGGGGAGGGAGGGCATTTTTCAGACCATGACCTCCGTCCCTCCCCAGCATCAAGAGACACCCTTACCTATGTCAATAAATTATTACATAAACGCATCCATCAAGCTGCCTCTCTCTCTTTAACTTCCTCTTTGTCTGCTACTTTGGCACTGGACACTCCTTGATCTCTCACCTAGAACACCAAAAAAGTTACAATTACAGAGAGGAGGTGAGGGAGAGAGCCCTGTTACCTCCATACCTATCCCTGCATCCCTCCCCATTACCCCCAAGCAGCCAAGCATTGCCTCTCCTACCAGGTTTGCTCTACTGTGGCTGGCTGGTCCAACCTGGGAGTTGCAAGACCTGCATAAAGACCAACACCATCATCTCTGCCATCCTGGCCCTGCTCCCTGTGCCCAGCTGTCCTGTCCCCACAGCCTCAGTACCCTGTCCCTTACTTGGGATGTGCCACAAAGCCTGGGTATGGTTCTTCCCTTACCCTATGTTGGACACTGCATGTCGCACCTCAAAGCAACACCTTCCCATCCCTCCTCTCCATGCTCATCTCTTTGGGTAACATAATCGAGTCAAGAAATAAAAAACACTCACACAAAGCTGTCATGCCATCAATAGCAACCAACTTCTGAGCCTGCAAATGTGTCAGGTGAACTGAAGAACCTGGCACCCCACAGGCTACAGATGAGGCTGAGGACCAAACTCACTAAGCAACCTTCCAGCATCACCAGAAACCAAGACACTGACCAAGACAAGGCTCCATGGACAGCGAAATGCACCTGCATCCAAACAATCCAGCTGTGCTTCGCCTGTATGCAGCATTGCATGAGGGACCCTGCTCCCCGCACCCACCTCACATTTCTCTGTCTCTCCTTCCCACACAGGATTTGCTTCAGCATCCCCTGCAACGCTGTGCAGCTGGGCTAGAGAGCACACGGTGAGCTTGGGGGCACTGAGTGGGGTCCTGAGCAGGGAAATAGGGCACAGCTGTGCCTCACACTCTCCATCTACTCACCAAAGCCTTACCTGTGACAGCATTCCAGCCGGGCTCACTGCTGAGGTCCAGGGGCCATCTTCCCAATGCTCTCCTGCCCCACTGTGATGACTCGGTGCTCCCATCTGCCAGCCCCCCTTCAGCAATCCCTCCCCACATCCCTCCGCATTCCCGGTGGCGCAAGGGGAGAACGCGGGGCGGCCCTGGCCCCCGCGGCAATGAGCACCACAAGCAGACGGAGCGGCCACATGGAACAATCGTTTTAATGGATAGGCAGAGAGAGCCCCCTCGCCGCCCGCCTGCCCGCGCCCGGGCCCCCCGCGTGCCCCCCGCCGCCGGCTGCAGGGAAGGAAAGGAAATTGAAGGAGGAAAACCAATTGCAGGAGAAGCCCCCGCTGAAATGGACGGCGAGGCAACAGGTCCTGCGCCTCGGCAATGGGCCAGTTGCTTCGTCTTCTTTTTCTTTTTTTTTTTTTGTGATTTTTTGGGGTTTTTATATATATATATATATATATATATCTACACACACACGCACACGCACACATATACATACACATATATATATATATATATATAAAATATATAAAACTGAGCTATATAGATCTCCCTCTGTCCCTCAGCTCGCTTTATTCCACCGCGGAAAGGCCAGGGCCACGCAGCAAAAAGCGACGGAGAGGGGCCCCGCTCCCCCGTGACCCTTTGTCCCCGGTGACCCCAGGGGGGAAAGGCGAGGGGGTTCAGGGACGTGTGGACCGAGACGCTCGTCTCGTTGAGAACCGATACACACCTAACTCCATATACAGCATGCAGTAATGGCAGCGGAAGGACCCTGCTGGGAACCGTGGCTAGAACTCTAACAAAAAAAAGAATTATATATATATATATATGTATATTTATATATACTGTATATATATATCCCATAAAAAGATTCAGTATCTCCCTCCACCTCGACGCGCGTGAGTGTCGTCTGTGCCCTCAGCAGGAACTGTCCAGACGACCGCTTTTGGGCCGGTTTTGGGGGGGTTTCAGCACAGGACTCCTCCTCCTCCTCCTCCTCGCCGGGCTCACAAACCTCCTTGGCTGGTTGCCTCCTTGGCAAACAAACTTCTCTCCGCTTGCTCCCCCTCTCCTGGATTGTTTTTTTTTTTCCTCTTTTTTCTTTTCTTTTTTTTTCCCCCTCTTTTTTTTTTTTTTTTTGCATTTCTGTTTTTTAGGAACTAAGAGTTCTAGGCTCGTATCAGAAAATACAATTAATAAAATTAACCATGACTCAGAATCCCTTATCATTCACGATGTCCGCGGATGGTACGATGAAAGCGTGGCTCGACGTCGGTCTCCTTCCTCCCTTTCCTTTCGTGGTGGTGTGGTAACTGTTGAAGATCTATATATCTATACATATATATATATGTGGAGATATATATATATATATATTCTGAAATACAAATGGCGGCACAGTCCATGAGAAGACGGGGAAATCTTGGCAAAGGAGAAAACCGGTGTGTGTGGATGGAGGGTCCCACAGGAGGGAGCAGGCGGGCAGGGGCGGTGAAGAGGACAGGGCAGGGGACAAATGCCACACTCTGATGGCCCTGTCCATCCTCCACGCTGACCCGTGGCAGAGAACGGCAAAAACGGGGAAAAAAGTGGCAGGGGACAAAAAAAACCAAAATAGGGTGAAAAGAAAAAGACTCAGTCGCATTGCATCTTCAGCAGGAAGCCTTAGATTATTAATTTTTTCCCTTTTCTCTCCATTCCAAATTCCCATTGTGTGGGGTTTTGGGTTTTTTTTGCATGTTTTTCCTCTCTCCCCCTCCCCCAGGTGGCCTGGCCGGATACTCTCTCAATTCTTATGATTATTTTCGGAAACGGTGAACACTTCTTCTTCTTTCTTCTTCTTCTTCTTCTTCTTCTTCTTTTCTTCCTCTCCTTTCCGCTTGCGCTCGCTGGCCGTGGTCGTCGCCGCCGCTACTCCGCGGGCCGGCTCTGGGGTCAAAACTGGCGGGCGAGGTGGGCGAGCGGGAGGAGCAGCAGCCACGCGCCGCCGCTCCGCCGCCACGCGCCGTTGTTGCCGTCGTGGACTGCGCCGGGGCCTGCGGGAAGGGACAGCAACGCCCACGGGGTTGGTCACAAGGTCAAGGGATAGCAGAAACCGTGAAATAAAGGTGAAAAGCAAACAAAGAAACGAAAATCATGGCGGTAATTGGGGCCCCGGTGGTGTTGCGTTTGGTGGGGTTGCTCTGTGGTGGTAGAGCTCTCCCTGCCATCCGTGCTGTCGCAAGAATGTGGGAACAGCATTCCCTGTCCCCACAAATGCTGGCCTTTGGGACTGTGGTCCCTTTTCAGCCCTAAGTCCCCATCCCAAGCCCACTCCTTGTGCATCACCACCATCCGACCTCTCTCAGCCTCCTTCACCCTCCTCCAAATGGATCTCAATTTTCTATCCACACTCGCAGAGGAGAGGACAGGTTTCGCCCAGCACATTCTGCCTGCCCCAGGGTGACCACCCTGTTGCCCACTCGTGTCCCTTGGGAGGGACAGTGACCACCTGCCCACCCTGCAGAGACACTGCCAGCAGCATTGAGGACTTGGTGTTTTGCACCTCTTCAGAGTCTCTGTAGGGCTCAGCGTGGGCCCCCACCACCTCAAGGAGACAGGATGAGGGGGGTGATCAAGAAGAGCCAAGCCCACCCATCTTCAGAGACCACAGGGGGTGAGGAGTTCAAAGCTCACTGTGGGAAAGGATGTGGAGGGTGTCATAGCCAATGGCTTTCACCAAAACACCCATTTTTTCACCAAATAGTTGGCCCAGGAGAAGACTAAGGTGGAAACAGTCCTTAGGAATGCATCCACGCTGGTGTCCTGTGGAAGCAGGGCTCACCCCAAGGTCTGATCCGCAACTGCTTTTGAAACCCCAGGACATGTCCCCTCACTTCAAAACGTGACCGGGGCACTGAGCATCGGTAACCATCTGGTTTCCCACCAGTAACACTCTCCAGCACACTCAGACACCTCACAAATCCAGGCACCAAATCCAGGTCTCGCACACTACCTCCACAGACACCTACAAGTCAACCCAAGGACTGACTCCTCGATTGATCACAAATGAAGCCACCCAAAATCAAGATGACACCAAGACAGTTGGCCAGACAGGAAGATTCCACAGCAGAGAGCTGGCTGTCCTGACCAGGAATAACACCAGGAAGGGGACCAAATGCCTGTCCACCCCTATCTCATCCCATAAAAAAAGGCACTAGAAGCATCCCAGAGGAGGAAGGACCTGCCACGAGACCCACTGACACAGCAGCACTGGGAAAGCAGCCCAAGGACAACCCTGCTTTGCTCTGGCCATGGGGAAGGAG
Source organism: Cettia cetti (assembly GCA_013401135.1). Classification (NCBI taxonomy): domain Eukaryota; kingdom Metazoa; phylum Chordata; class Aves; order Passeriformes; family Sylviidae; genus Cettia; species Cettia cetti. Next base: position 62,824 of record VZUI01098133.1, on the reverse strand, counting down.
CAAGACACCGTGGGATTGGGACAGGCATGCAGAGGGCACAGACCACCACCAGACAGGCACAGTAGGCTGGCGGGGAGGGGGCAGGATGGGAGGGCAGCTAAGAAAGCCCTAATTCATCCCTACACCAGTGAAGGCAGTGGGGCTGTGGGGCAGGAGATCCAGGTGGTGGATGCTGTGGCTCCCACTGAGATGAGTTGTGGTGGGAGCCAGAGGGGCCCAAGGGGAACAGCAGGGGAAGCACTGGCATTGTGGGGGACCCCCAAATTACTGACCTTTCCAGGGTGTCAGAGCGGTAGTTGTCTCTTCTAAAAATTAAAGAACAAGTGAAAGTTAAGGCAAAAGGGCAATGGAAAGTGCAGGCTCGAGACACCTCCCTCAGCCTGCCCTCAACCTGGGGTGGGAAAACCATTGGATGGGGTAGAAATGGGATCCGTAGCCCAAATCTCACCCCACTGCTGTGGAGCCATGGTCCCCTCATTTCAGAGGGAACCTGAGATGAGCTGAATACGGGACCTCAGACCTGGCAAAGCCTGGAGTTGCACCCTGTGCAAAAGGCAACACAGGGGCTGGGATATGGGGGTGCAGGGGGTTCACCCTGGGTTTGGGGCCCATCTCTCTTGCTAATCCTGCAACATCCCAAAAAGATTTATGGCCTGACAGCCGCCTCTGGGAGCAACACGGAGTGTGTGATGGGTGAGAAGCACAGGGTTGGTTTTCTCCCCAACTCCACAGAGTGATGTGGTTTCCCTGAGCACTCTATCACATCCCAGACAGCACCAAATGAGCCGCTGAACGAGGCGGCAGGTCTGGAATAACGAGTGCTACATGTTAAATAAAGCACTAGTTGACCTCCATGAAAAATTAGATTAAAAAAAGGATTAAAAGATGAACGCTACATTAGCCTCTCGCACAACCCCAAAAAGGCTCGTGTCACGGTACCTGCACAGATTAAACCTCCATTTCTGGGGGGAGAACTCCAACCAGCTTCAGAGAAAAGGGGCCACTCACAAAACTGTCCCCCAAAACCTCACAGAAGAGACATTTCTCATGCACAGGTAATGCAGCCACTGCATACCACTTCCCTCTTATCTTGCACTAAATAAATAAACATGTTGATAAATAAAGACTCATTAATCCCCAGATTGAAGACACTGGTTGCTTAGGGATGGGTGAGCTCGGCCCTGTCACGCTTGGGGTCATAACATTGTTGATAATTAGGGAGGGGTTGCTCCTGGGGGTGCTGGGGAGCCCTGCACCAGGAGATGGGGGACCCCTGCATGTCACAGTCTCCTCAGGGATCTGTCACCCTCCAAGGGAACTCAATTATTAAAGGCTGAACAGATCATTCAATCGATGCAGCCTTTATGGAAATGATGGGTGGTCAAAGGACTCTTGATTTTGCTCCCTGATGGGTTTCACAGTCCGACCACAAATCCAAGGGGGGATCATAAAATAATAGACTTTTGTGGGATGCTTCCCTGCCTCCCACCTGACTGCCATCACACCACAGGTGGGTTAGAACCCAAGGAAACAAGAGCTCGTCGGCAGGGAGATGTCACCTTTACTTTTAGGCTGTTCATCCAGCCTGGAACTGCAGATACCAAACTGAAGGCCCTCACTAATTAACATTTTAACCTCATAAACACATTGGAAGGCTGCAGCATCACAGCTAAGATGTGGTTCAGGCCATGTTGGGCACTTGGCATGTCCACCCTACACCTGCAGCACAGGTGGAGCCAGGCCTGGGTGGCCAGAGGTGTTGGTATCCCTAAAACATGGGGTTATTGGATTACCAGGAAGGCTGGTGGAGAGCAGAACTGAGACAGTTCCTAAGCAATGCTAATGATGGCCGAGCACAGGTGAACCTTCATCACATACAGCTTTACTGGGGGAGCAAATGGGTCTGAGCATCCAAGATGGATGAACTCCTCTGTCACAGCTCAGGGAGCAGCTGCCAGTACCAGTGGCAGGGGAGGATAAGCCTGTCCTGTGATGCCACCCTGACCCCATGGCTGTGGTGTGGCCCCTGGCGAAGCCCAACATCCCCTACCATCCTTACACAAACTGCTTCCTTGGAATCCATCCAGCCCCTCCCCAAGACATGGACAGCACTTCCAGGGTCTGCACACGCCTCCCACTGCCCCGGCACACCCCAGCACCCAGCACACACTGTGGGACTGCTCCCTACCCCATGGCAGGGGCACAGACTGCCCTGAGACATCCCTGAGGGACCTGGAGGCAAGGAGGGCTCATCTGTCACTCTGCTCTGCTCCCTCTGACCGTACAGTAACAAGAGACAAGGAGATGACCAGGCACAACCAGGTGGCAAGGAGGAGGACAATGTTGGGGAGAGGTTGGAGGTCCCCGGTCCCCACTTCTGTATGGTTCAGCTGTGAGAACCACACACCCTGTGCCCCAGCAGGGAAATATCCCCAACAGTGCCCAGGGATGAGATCTGCCATCCATTTCTGGCTCCTGGAGAGCACGGCCCCTGCTCTGGTTTTGCTGTCACCTGAAGAGGCCTGACAGATATGTCAATCAACCACAGCCCTTCCCACCCATGAGCCGTGTCAGAGGGATGCATTGCTCTCATCCCAGCTCCAGCATGCAGGGAAAACAGTCCTGGGACAAGGATACAAACCTTCTCCTCCTCCCTGCCCTCCACACCTTCCCATCTCCCTTGGCTCCTCCCATAAGGATGTATCTGCTTGGCAGGAGCAGGAAGGAAAGCGATGGAGCAGGGAGCCTGTTTGTTCTCATGTGGGAATGGGGCAGCAATGACACTGAGCAGCGCTGACACAGGGGATGCCTTCACACAGAGGCTCTCCTAGGTACTCATCAGAGCCAGAGATGGAAACCTGCAGCCAGCTCCTAACTTTGATCCCAAACACAGTGCCAGACACCTCTGAGTGGTGGGAGACACTGGACCTGAATCAGGAGGCAGCTTTGGAGGCTCTCCCCTTTCCCTGCAACCTCGAGCCCACATACCAAGGGCAGAAAGGATCAGCAGCAAATACACATCACCCCCAAAAGACATGGGAGACCCTTCCCATGTCCCTGCCATCGGGGGTGTCACTGTGAAGCCATTCCCCATTCCTGGCTGATTCCCTCAGCCCTACTCACCGTAGAGGATCATGCTGGCGTTGGTGTTCCCTAGCTGGTTGGAGGCCACGCAGGTGTAGTTGCCGTAGTCCTGCTCGGAGACGTTGAAGAAAGTCAGTCTGGAGAAGAAGGGTTTGTTCTCCACTTTCAGCCCTTTCTGTCCTTCAGCCAGTCTGGGAGAAAAAAGGAATGGGAGGTCATGGGGGTGGCATCAGGAAGGGAAGTGCCTGCTATTTTCCATGCCTGGTTATCCTCTGGTTGTGCCTGTGACGTAGAGCTTGGGGGAAGAGGGAGAAGGGAAGGTGTTGGGAAAGATAAGGGAGATAGATGCTGCTCTGCTGGGTCTCCAGCTGCCAGCCCACACCATTCCCGTGCTGACCAGAGGCATCCTCACTGCTGCGGGGTCATGGGATGCTGCTGGGATTTGGAAAATGCTGTGCAGAGAGATGTTCTCATGCCTGGGGAGGGAATCTGGGAAAGGCTCATTCCCACCCTAAGGAGCCTGGTTTCCCTCTTATGTCCTCAGTCCTCTCTGTTCTGCAGAATGCCTTCTGTGACCTTCCTCTTCTCTCATCCCTGCAATGAGTGATGCAATCAGCACCCACCACAGCAGGGAGGCTTCTCAGCCAGCACAGATGCTGAAGCATTAACCAAGTGCTTGGACTTCCCTGCACTGGTGTCCCCATCCTGCTTAGCTCCTGCAGCTCTTCCCTGCTAATTCCTCACGGGCAGTGCCAGATTCCCATTGTGATCTGGGTGCTGATCAGGCGGGCTGAGCCCGCTCCTGCCGCTGCTCCGCAGGCCCTCGTGATCTGACCTAGTTCTGAGTGGAGCCTTTCATCTGCCACACAAACATCCGCAGCTTTGTACACTCTGCTGCTCCTTTCCTCTCAAACCGGCTGAGGCAGGCAGACCCAGATTCCCCTCCAGCTTCTGGAGCACCTTTTTGGGCCAAAACATCCCTCCTTATCAGTGACTGGTGTGGCTTGTCCTGTGTTTGGCCACATCATGGCCCCTCTGGGCTTTGCAGGGATAATCAACACAAAAATTGGTTAAAACCACTTTGCCTGGGGTCAGAGAGAGGCAATTTCTCCAGACTGGGACCTACCCTGGGCTGTGCTGCTCCACTCCTCACTCCCCAGCCGTGTCCCTGTGCTGGTGCTTTGGCAGGACACAGAAGCTGCTGGTTGACCTCAAAGCAGGTTTCACCCCAAAGCAGGGCAGGCTGTCTCTGGAGCACAGCAAACCCTGTCTCTTGACTGACTCCACATTTCTTTTGCTTTTTCAAGAGCTGCCTTCCGGCCAAAGCATTTAAAGAGATGACAGAGGTTTCATCCACTCTTAAGTGCCTGGATTTGTGCTGCCAATATCCATTTTGGACATTATGCTTCACCCAGTCAGGGATTTACCACAACACCTTCAAACAAAGGCATGGCCAGCAACAAACCTGCCCCAGTGGGGGCTGAAAGAGGTTCCTGGGAAAATTCCCCTCTACAAATTCAGTGAGTTAAATATAAAGCCTTTAATAGATCCTGGGTAATGGCAGTTCCAGCTGTGGATGCTGGAATGCCTGGATTTGCCTCAGACAAGCCCAACCTGCTGCTGTCAGGGCACCCTGCCTCAGTATCCAAACCAGGCTTGTGCCAAGGGCTATGAGCCAAAGCTGCTGGCACTGGGGGTCAGTGTCTTCCCCCACGCTGTGCCCCCCAGGCTCTTACCTCTTGTCATCTTTGTACCACTGGAAGTCGGCGGAGGGGACGGCGGAGGCCTCGCACAGCAGAATTCCCTTCTGCCCCACCGGCACCCCGGTGCTCTTCGCGTCCGAGATGTACGGAGGGTCTGCGGGAAGAGGGGAAACCCGGGGTGAACACCCAGCACCCGTGGGACTCCCATCCCCTCCCCTTGCTCCTCCAGATCTCCTTCTCTCCCTGCACCAAAATCATCTCTGAGCCTGTGCTCAGCTCCTGCCACTCTGGTGCTGCTGCCCAGAGGTTTTCAGGTTCATGGGGGTTCTCCTCCAAAAACAAGAGACCCTAACTCATGGCTGTTATATGTCCAGCTAATGGAGCGACCAGAGAGGGGTTTAGGAGGGTCTTCCTGTATGTCTAAACACGAAATATGCTCCTTTCTTCCTCCCTTTTACTTTTTCTAACAGAAAAAAAAAATAAATCTATTTACTGCTCACTTCTCTCCTCTCCTCAGAGGTTATCAGCACAGCATCTCTCCATGGGCAGAAAACCCAGGTTGATCGAGACAGCTGAGGAGGAGGTGGTGGAAAAAAACGGAGCTCGAAAAGAAGGGGAAAAGAGGGCAAAACACCACCTGCTCAGAAAAACTGCTGCTGCCTGTCTCACTCTGGGGCCTTTGTGAGCCTCGCTTCCAAGTGCCACTCCCTTGTGGGGCGGCGTGGTGACCCCGTCCAGCCCCAGCCCTGTCCCCTGGTGGCCGCAGGGACTCACAGTTGACGGTGACTTTGACTCGCTGCACGACGGGCGCTGAGACATCGTTGGAGGCGCTGCACTCGTACTCCCCCGACTGCTCCCGCGTGATTCCCGTGATCTCCAGGTACTCATCCTCACTGATGAAGCCCACGGCTGCAGAGGCACAGACAGAGGGCCCTGAGTGATGGGGAGGCACAACAAACCTGTGCCCACGGGCTGCTTGCCATCTGTGAGGTGTCACTGCACTAGGACACCCAGCCAGCAGGTCCCAGCCCAGAATGCCCTTGTGCTTCTCCGTGCCAAGAAAATCCTTGCCAGAAAGGTTTCTGCAAAGGCTGGACTGCTCCAGCAGCTCTGGCCTCACTGAGACCATCACTTGCTGGAGATAACGTCCCTGAGGTGCCCAGGGTGGGCAAAGTGGGCAAACCTGCACCCTTGCAAAATGACCTGAGCTCACCTCTGCACATCTCCCCTGCTGGGAGGATCTTCCAGGCTCACATAAACACCCTTCTCTGATTTTTCAGCTTCAATTAATTCACAGCAAGTCTATTCCCATTAGTGGTGGTGCCAACACTCCCTTTAGGTGAAACACCTCATCCCTGTGCCACCCCAGGCTCATTTCTGGGATGGGCTGCACTTGTCCCCCTTTTCCCCATCCAGGCTGCAGTGCAGCTTCCTGATTCACTCAAAGCCTGAAAGGTGCAATCAGTGGCATTTCCTTCACTCTGGCATCTTTCAGCCCCTGTTCCTTGCAGGAGAGCTCTTTATTTTGACACACTCCTGGAAACACACAAGACTCCTCAGGTTCTTCCCCAAAACGAGTAGCAAAAATTACTTTTTTCAGCCCCCAAAACAGGGACAACTTCTCCCTTTCCTGCTGTTTACATCTCCCCACTGGATCTCCTGCAGCCAGGATGCTGTAATTACTGCACGGAGCATCTCCAAGCCCTGTGTCACACTTAATATTCCTATAAATTTTAAACGGTAGTCCTTGGTACATATGTGTGGCAATTGGTGTCATATTTTAATTAGGCTTGCCCTACACCATCTGAAATTAATAATAGCTCGAATTACCAGTGTAATTTATAAATTAACATTGCTGCAGCATTAGGAAATAAATTAGCTCTGGACAGCTGTTTCTGGGAGTGAGTGCCAATGGCAGAGAGGCCAAGCACAGGTCCCTGGTCCCCAGGGGGATGCCGTGAGCTGGGCCAGCCCTGCCTTCCCACCCGGATACCACTGCCTGTGCTAGCGTGACCTGATGGGCCACAGCTCGCTGCGCTTGGCCGGCCAACCGTGTGCATCCTGCTCCTAACAAATGCATGCAAAATCCACACGTGGGAGGCTCCCAGCAGGGCACACCTGCATCCCACAGGGTGATGCTTTTATGGCATCTCCTCCCGTGCTGCAGGAATAGTGTGGTCAGACTCCACCACCCACCGTGGGAAGACCCGAGCCAGCACCGATGGTGTTCCTGTAATGCCCTGGAACAGCTGGACACAGTGAGCACTCCAGGCAGCTGCCAGGATCCTGCTGCTGCAATCCCAGCTGCCACTATTGTCAACCCAAACTAGTGCAAATACTCTCGGCCGTGATGAAATCCCACCTTGGCTCTCTGTCCCTTTATCAGACCTCACAGCTGCCACCTCCGCACAGCATCCCAGGGACTTTGCACATCCACTGAACTGAGGACCCTGTGCACACACGTGTGCATCCCACCTTCCCAGGCTGAACTAACTGGAAAGGCAGCCCTGTGAGCTTTGCAAAGGAGCAAAGTGAGTTTTCCTGTTGATGAATTGCTGACATCCACCAGTGTCCTCAGCCCTGTGCTGAAATTCCCACCCGAGTGGCTCGTGGTGCAAACCGCTGAGCTCATCACTGCTTAGTGCAACTGAAGGGTGAGATATGAAGGCGTTACCCCAAAATCAATATCCTTTAGAGACACACAAATTACAGCCTTACATCCAGCGGCCCTGCAGCACGGCAAAAAGAAAAGGAGAGGGGGAAAAAAAAAATTCCTTTTTGTGGTTGACCTAGAATCAGCTTCTCTGTAGCACAGCGCTGCCTGCTGATAAAGTAACGGCACAGCCGGTGGCCTTCAGATGCTCCACGCACAAATCTGACTCTGGGTTGTGCAAAGGCTCAGATAACACTGCTTCCCAACTCACCAAAAGCCCTTTCCCAAGTTCCAGAGTCAGCTCACACATGGCAAGAATTAGCTCTTGCCATTGTCAAGCCCTAATTTGTGTGCCTGGTTTGATCAGGGAGCAAAGCACCACAAGTGCATTTTGTTCCCCAGCAATAGGCTTCATTAAAGTAACTGCAAGGGTCAGATTTCCACCTGTAAAAGCTCAGGAAATTAGGGGATGAAGGTTTCCTCCATGCCTGCATGGCACTGAAGTCTGAGATATGTGCATGGTAATCAGCTGATGGAGAGGTAGAGCTCGAAGTTCAGGGATTCAGGGTCTGGCATCCTGGGAATTTGGCTACAGCCAAACAGAGCCTGCCCCGGACAGGATGCTCTGAGCTGGAGCTGACTCCTGTTTCTGTCCTGTGCACAACCTGATGTAAGTCATGCTCAGATGACAATAGCACTAGGAACACTATCCCTGCAAGAGCCTCTGGCCCAGGGATGCCTCCTCAGTGCCAGCTACAGCATCTCAAATATTCAGGTGACAAAGAGTCCCTGCCCGCTGGTGAAGCAGGTGACTAAGATAACATTCCCCTGTCCTCTCCTATACGAGTGGTTTTGCAGAAAAAACAGATCCGTAAAGCTGTTTCACTCTGTGGAAAAAAAACCAAAAAAACCGAAACCAAAACCAAAAACAAACCCAAAAACCAAAAAACCAAATTCATAAAGCTGCCTTACATCCTGGAAGCACCTGGAACTTGGGAATGCTCAGAGCAAGGGTTGACCAGAGCCCTGCAGCTCCAGGAGCTCTGCCAGGCATACCAGTCCTTCGCCGCCTGAATTGATGGTGGGAACTTTCAAGGCTGTCTCTGCTTGAGCACAATTAGGAGCTGAAATATTGCAGGAATTAATGGAGAGCTCTCTCATCTCCTCAGGAGCTAGAAAACCAGCACAGCCAGCACCCATCATTATTATTATTAATAATAATAATATAATACAGGCCAGAAATGGAATGGCTATGGACAATGCACAGGCATAATCCTTGCTCATCAGCCAAGGATGATGAACTAACCCAGTGCAAGTTGGGAAGATGGAAAAGCAGAGCCTGAATCCTTGTGCTCAGTGAGCAGGAGGCTGCACACAGACCACCACGCACTATTTAGAGATTGCTCTGCAGATCTCTGTTAAAAGCCTCAGGGAAGGGGAAGTTTGACCATCACAGCAGTGGAGAAGCCACAGAGGCGAGGTCCTGGTGCGGCACAGAGCACCAAGGCAAACCCAAGAGGTGACCAAGCTGTGCCTGGGGTCCCACACAGCATGGATGTGATGAGGTGTGGACAGGTGCTCCTGCATCCATGTTCCTCCCTCCATGCCTTTCTCCTTCCCTGGCTTTCCTTGTTTTCCCATCCCGACTCATCTCCCTTCTGACTCCTCCTCCCCATTTGCTTCCATTGAGCCTCTGACAAGATAATAACTCACCAGAAAGTGAACACATGTTCCCAAATTAATTACATGCCACTGTCCCCTGGCTCACTGTTGCAGCCATGTTCAGGTCTCTAGGACACTGCTCACAGCTTTCCCTGGCTGAAGGCTGCTCGTGAAGCCATTAAAAAAGCTTCCTTGGAGCCCTTCCCTGTGTCCATACCAACTCCCTGCACCTCAGATCAAGCTGAGCCAGCCCAGCCACACACAGCTGCAAGATTTTCACCTCTAAAGCCCAAAGGCACAACCTTAACAGTGGTCCCACAACAGGTTTGGTCTCTGGGTGCTCAAAGTCCCACCAGTGATCCTGAAGCACTGCCCTGCCCTCTAAACTGTGCTGCTGCATTTTCCAGGCACTGATCCCACCGGCCAGGATCAGCCAAAGAAAGAGAATATTTTATGGAGATAATTTTATTAAAATGTTTACAACAATGCAGATATTGACATCTTGCTTCAATCAATAGCACAATTTATTGTCCTTCAAGGTGAACATTAAGCCAAGCTGCCCATTAGTCAATATTTACCTCCAAGGTCTATAAATCTTTATACGGGCTTCAGCGGATGTTGACAGCAGCTGATTCCAGATAAGTAAAAGTAAGAGCGTGAAACATTGCTCCTTTTGGAGGTGAAATAGTAACTAGTTAATTACAGTCCCTACAGCAATTCTCAACTATCAATTTATGGCTACTTCTGGCAATAAAAATTAACATCGTGCAGACTCCCGGCTCCGAGTGACGCACTAAACCCGAGAGCCATATATTTCAAACGTCACCCCGATGCGGTGCTGATGGCCATCCTATAACAGTTTATGGTAAATAAATAAAACACACAAAGGTAATAAGAGAATTGTTGGCACCAGTGAGACCCACTTCACCTCTCCTTCGTGCGGCAGCGAGAGGAAAAGTGCGGGATGGGTGATTTAGTAGAATCAGAGCAGATGGGGAAGCAGGTGGGGAAAGGAACTGCCCCAAATCACCCCAAAATCCTCTCAAAGGAGGCATGACACAGCCCCAGGTAGGTGGGTAAACAAGAGCTAAGGCTGCCTCCAGTACATGCCCCAGCCAAACTGGGGGATGCACCTGCTTCACCTCTTATTAACCACCATTACCCTCTCCTGATGGCTCAATTAACACATAAGGAACAAAGTTCAGGCATTTCTGAAATTCCCTTCCCCATTTTTACCTGATCAGGTGAATGACCCCAGCTACGGCAGCTTCTCCTCTGTGCACCCCCTCTTTTCAGCCCCTCAGTGCCAGCTTAAAGCTGCCACGCTCCAGTGGACAAAGATTAGGGGTAATTAACCTGCTGGAAACCATCCAGTGCAATCATTCAAAAAATGATTTTTTTTAAGATTACCCTATCGACCCAGAAAAACTCCTCTCCTCCTCTTGTGAATATTGCATCCCTTAACCACAGGCTCCAGCCCATTTCTATCTGTGACCCCCCCTCAGCTGAGCAATCCCTTTAGGAAGCACACCTACATGAGGTGTGGGGTACAAACCTCCTGTTCTTCATGTTCACAAGCCTTCAGAAGCAGGACCGTCACCCCAGAAACGGGCACACAGCCTATCAGAGTCTGCGTCGTGCTTACACGGGGCCAAGACACTGTTTTTGAAGTTTCTTGATGACAAGGAAGGAAATGTCTCCTCTGACATGCTTTTCCATGTTAATTAGCATGTTTCCATGGCCTGATGTTGTGCGAAGCCCCAGGGGATGGTGCACTCGCTGCCTGGCACTGCGCGGCGCTCAGGGATGTGGGAGCTCGGCAGGAGCTCACAGTCTGCAGGTCCCTCCTCATCCTCATGCCCCAGGGGTGGTGCCCATCACCAGTTGTGCCTGGTGTCACCAAACAGAGGGAAGACATCATGTTTTCCTTACTTGGACCCTTTCTTATATTGTTTGGGGAACTCTCACAGCCAATTTTGCACCTTGTGCACGGCAGCACAGGCTTTGAAGGAGAGGGATGGCCATAAAATCCTTGACACAAAGTCCTTCTCCTCCATACTCCTCCTCCTGCTATCAGTGTGCCTTCCTCCCTGGGGCTGTGGGAGCCTCTCCTTGCCTGTGCCCATGCAGTGCTGCGGCTTTTCCTCCCCTTCCAAATGTTTGGGGCATAGGTGAGCAGAGGGTGCCTTGAGTTTTGCTCCAAGATATGATGGAGGACGTGCCCAGGCCTGATTTTGTGCTGACATGAGCACAGGTGACTATTTCTGAAGGTCCCATCTCTGGCTGCCCATGACCACAGCATCAGGACATGGGGATTTTGACAGGAATATTCCAACAGGGAGCAGTCAGGAAAGCAGGAAAGACACATGCTTCAACTTCTTGCTCAGTGCAGAGCTAGAACTGAGACAGGACCCACATTTGTGGCTCTGTTAGCTCAGTGCATCCCTGAGATCAAACTTGGGGGTCATATCTCATACAACAACTCTGATCTTTAACTATTTGGTGAGCACATGCTACATATCTCACTAGCCACTGGGACAGGTGACCTGCAGAGACCTTCCAGATGCCACCACATCCCCTGGTCACCCAGCCTGCAGTCACATACACTCAATATATTGGCATTAACTCCAGAAACAGTGAAAGCAAGGCACTGGGGCCCTGAGCAACCTGGTCTAATGGAAGGTGACCCTGCCCATGGCAGGGTGGTGGAATGAGTTGGGCTTCAAGGTCCCTTCCAACCCAAACCAGGCTCTGAGTCCCTGCTGTGCCCTTCCCCACTGTGTTCTGGGGACGCCTGCCACTCTGCTCACCCCACCGATGCTATGCAGAGCAGCCAAGTTGCCTGAGCCATCCATTATAGCACCATTGTGAAGAGTTTTTAGCTTAAAAGTCCTTGAAAGTTTCCCACTGTGACTCGTTAAACAAGATCTTTTTCACTTTCCCTCTATTCTCCGCTAACAATATTTATACTCATTTCTTTTATTGAAATCTATCTGCCGCCTGTTCTATTAAAGCCACCTGAGTGGCAGCTCCTATTCTCCAGGAGCCCGCAGCCCATCTATTCTCCAGACAATGAGGTACAAGCAGTCTATCTTCTATTGTGCTTCCCGGCCTTCGGCTCTCAAATCTTCCATCTCAAAAAGGCATGTCAGAGACGCCTCCACGCGAAAGACTGGAATCCCGGGTTGTGGGGGCTTCCCGGTGTTGGCCTGGCTTGCTGCCTTCCCTCTCTGGGCGAGCATCTCCAGGGAGATGCTGCTGTGGCACCTGTGATCCCTCAGGGATGCATCTCCCCCGTCCCTGCTCATCCTTAGCTGGGTTTGTGGCATCACACGGCGCACGGCTTGCTGCTGCCGGGATGTTTGCACGTCTCAGACAACTTATTTGTTACCGGGAATAAAAGAGGAGCATTAAACCTTTTGTTTGCAAGAAGTAGTTCCTTGGGAAATAAATGGATTATGGAAATTAATATTTAAAGAAACAAAACAAAACAACTCGGGGACCAACCACCCTTGAACGAGGCTCTAACTCAGGAGTAAATGAGTCGAATAAAGAATGAGCCCTTTTATTTCCGTGAGAGGGAGAGCTCAGAGCCAGCTCAAGGCTCAGCGAAGTGGCAGCAACTGTCTTCAGCCCCTCCCAGACCCTGCTCCCTCCTGGGGTGCTGGGAAAGACACTGGACCCCAGGAAAAGGTCCAGAGGGCATGTGTCACCCTGTTAGAGCAAATTAGCCATGGCTACAGTTCACAAAGAGCTTAAGTGGCCTCAGATCTGCAGCAAAGATGGGTGCAGGGCTCCTTAGAGGGCTGCTGTTCTTAATGATACCCACCCATTATCACCAGCATGAGCTGGATACCTTTCTCCTTGGCCCTGGAAAGGCAGGGGTGACCCTGTGGGGACACTGGGAGGGACTGATGCTTGGCAGAGGCTGTGACTGGCATGGAGCCACTTCCCACGGAGCTTTTCTGCCTCCTTGCAGAAACAAACACAAGACGTACATGAAAATCAATGTCGAGGCTCCCACAGAGCCAAGCCCTCTCCAGAGAGCTCCTGAGCAGACAGCCTCTCCCAGCAGCTCCGTGCTCCTGCCCGAGCACCAACACTGCTCCTGGCACCACTCTTCCTCCCGTGCCCTCTCCCACAGCCCAGAGCATCCAACCAGGTGCCCAACACAAAGTCCTCTCTCCTTCTTTTCCTTACTCCTCCTTCCTCCCTGTGGTTTTTTTTCCCCCATAGCTGCTTCCAAGGTGAGAGAGGACAGCGTTGCTGGAATGAAAGATTCTCCTGCGTGCCCTCTCCCAGCAGCGGCCCTAATTCATTTTTCATGGCCCCTTGCAGTGACAAAAGCCGCTGCTTCTCTCTTGTAAGCGTGCGCCATGCAATAAGTCAAAGCTGATGTGCATTTTCCCCCTGGGTGCCGAAGCTGTGCTTTTGATTTAATTTGTCCTGTTGTTTGGCGCTCAGCCTTTGCCGGTGAGTTCCTCTGGAAAGGTGGGAAGTAGGGCCCCGCCCATGTAGAGGGGCTGCCTAACAGATGGGGTACAGTGGGTAGTGGTTAAATAATTTGTTGCAATGGTACCGAGATGCTGGAGAGCGACAGATGCTGCTGGAGAAAATCGCTCAAACACGCATCCTGTTTGTGGGAACGCTGCTCCTCCATTAAATCCTGTCGCAACTTGGCTCCTCTGGAGCTCATCCCATATCTGGCAGCTTCCTCGCTGGCTCCAGGAGAAGCTGAGCAGGAACCAAGGTTGCTCCTGCCTGTTATCTGCAGGTGCTTTGCAAAGGACCCAAAAAGATTCCACGGGAGATCCACCACATCCCTTCCCAACCACTCCAAGCAACCGCATTGCTGCGCAGGAGGAAGCATTCCCAACCCCTGCCAAACTCGAGGCACCCTGCTTTCCTCTGGATTTGTGTGAAAAAGAGCTGCTGGCAGCCAGGACCAAAGGGTCCCTCCGGCTGGAAATTTAAACCCCAAGGCTTTCTCCACAGGACAAGCTCTTAAGAAGCAATTGCAATGCAAAGCGTTAAATGGCTGTAACCTCGGTTAAGCCGTATTTCAGCCGCATTAGGGAAATATCCCTCAGATGGGAAGCAAGTGGCATAATGGCATTAGAGTAAAAAAATAAGCATCAAGTGCCAGCTAAATCCATCCCCAGTGCTGGCAAGAAGTCATGGGGATCTGGGAAACTTTCCCTTCTCCACGCATATCCCCGCAGGCAGCTCACAGCAAGCTTGGACTCTGTCGCTGCCACAACTTCCTGCAAATGGGGGATATTTTCCATCCCTCTTTTTCCCCTGGGACCCCCTGACCACTCTTCACCCCCCAGAGCCATCTCAATCATGGCAGGGTGAGACTCGCTGTCGCCTCTCCATCATCTTTATCCCGTCTTTATTTTTTCAGACACGCTATTTTCCAGCCCAGTGGCCTTGCTCTGTCCCTCGTGTTTTATGGCACTGATGTCTCCATTTCTGCAGGATCACTCGCAATATTGTGGCTTATTGAGAGAAGCCAGGGAAATGCAGGGGTGATGAGCTGGATGGGTTTGGGGCTCTGGTGGGCTGGTGAGGATGCCCTAGGCCTGGGCAGGGGGGAAGGGGTGGCCGTGACAAGAATTTCAGGGATGTGTGACGCTGGGTGGCTGAGTCTGGGGGAATGGAGACTGGGCTGAGCCCCCTTTCTTGAGCCCAGCATCCCCTCCTCAGGCCTCTGTGTAGGTATTGGCCCTGCTACAGGAGCTGGGAGGGCAGCGAGAGGCATTGCTCTGCAAGGGAAAAGCCATTTTAAATAACAGCAGTGTGTCACAGGAAGGGGAAAAACCCACAGGCTACGGCATTGCTCTGGCTTTAAATTATACCGTAGGAGAATAAAAATAAAAGAGAGGAAGACAGAGAGAGAGGCCAGGAGGAAAAAGAATTGCCATTGTTTTACCAAGCAGATGGGAAAGTTCAGGGGATCAGAAAAAGACTATTATTATCTTGACTCGACCGAGAGAAGATGGGAAAGGAAGAGGCATTTTTTTCCCCTGCAGTGAGGAATGCTGTGGCTGAAGTAATTTCAGCGAAGAGTCAGAAGGAAACGGTGCCATCGGCTCGGGGCAGTGCCCAAGTTATCCCCATGGCCTGGGCATGCCACCACGAGTTGCCTTTTTGTCCCCCTTCCCAGCAGTGACACCACATCCCCTGCTACTACTGCAGGCTGTGGAGGGGTAACCAGGGCACACATCCCTCACCACCTTCAGTTGCAGTAACGTGCCAGATGTGCTGCCAGATGTGTCCACTGCTGGTGGCGCTGCAGCTGTGGGCACCCCTCCATAGCACTGCTGGTCCCACCACCTTCCCAGCCTCGGGACATGACCACCTGCCCCAACTACCCAAATTTCTTCTTCCTTGTCCCAGAAACCCATTGTTTGGCTACAAGCCATTAAATACCCTAAATATACAACAATTTCCTGCTGGCTGTTTAACATCAGCAGAATGTGATTTTTTTTTTCTCCCCAAATTCACGTGAGAAGCCCTTTTTCTGTGTCTGCAATGGTGCTACAGCTCTGTGGCTGCTCACTGCTGTTCTCCAGCTCAGTACGGGGCAGCTGAGCCACTGTGGCTCGCCAGCACGTTCCAGCTCCTTGCCCTTACAAGCACAGCAGCGTTTTCAGCCTCACCAGAGACAAGGAGACTCTTTTTCTACCCATATTCAGGCCAGGGGAAGGGCACAGCCCTGAGGCCCATGGCAGTGACCGAGCACAGACATCAACAACTGATTTACAAACTGGGGCAAACACTGGTGCAACATCTTCCCTGACAAGTGTCAAGGTCATGGGACAGGGAAACGAGGAGGTGAATGTGGGTCAGTTCTGTCAGAGCATCCACATCCCTCCCTGAAGCCTCTTTGCCTCTCAGTTTCCTCCTTTTCCCTCAACCCTTACTTTTCTCCTCCTCTTTTCCCCCTTCCTCCCTCTGCCACGTGGTCCTTCCCTCAGTCCCTCCACTCTGCCTTGTCACCTTTCCTTCTCTACACCCACTTCTGTCTCACACCCCTGGGACACAGAGAGGGGCTGGCAACCTGCCCTGCCTAATCCCGGGGCCACTGACTCCCGGGGCACTTAATATTCACGACAGAGAGAAACATTTCACGGCGAATTGGACGCACATTCAACTGGAAATGGAAATTTTATGACTCTTCTCACTCCGTGCAGCAGATTACACCAGCTGAGAAAACATGGAAGCAAATGAACAACCTGTGAACTGTAAAGTATATTAATAATGAAATCACAGCCCGGGAAATGAAGGCTTTATTCTGTTTATATTCTGCTCCATTAATGGAGAGTGCTCGCAGTAGCTCCGCCCCATTAGCTGGCAATCAGCGCCCCAGGAGGAGAGCAGGGATGGTGAGGGAATGGTGGCACAGGGCAAAAGCCTCCTTCCCACTGGGAAGTTTGGCTCAAAGCATTTCCTTGTGCTGCCTCCATCTATGGACAGAGGGGATGGGTGAACATGGGGTTACCTTTGATGCCCTACCCTCTGCAAGCCCAGGAACAAGGTTATAAGGCAGGGAATGGAGCAAATGGTGATGCCGGGAAAAAGAAAGAATGAGTTTGGGCGGAAATCAGCTCCAGCACCACAAGGAGACACCCAGCAAGGAACTGGCACTGGGAAAACCATCCATGTAGAGCCTCATGTGCTTTCTCCTTGTGCTGCTCATTCCCATCTCCTGCCTGCTGTGTTTGAGCATCCCTCAGCATCCTTCCCACCTCTCATCCCATCCCATTTCTCCAGGGATGGAAGTACTTGTGCACTCACAGCCCCAAAGTCACACTGATGGCCACAAACCGAGCCAGGCCAGCAGGCCTTGTGCAAATAAATATTTCAGTGCTATTACCCAGCACACAGCCCTGTCCTTGGCTCAGCAGACCTGGGCCACGTGTGACACAGCCCAGCCAGGCTCTCTCCTTCCCGAAAACAACAGCAGCAGCTTATGCAAAGCACATCACGGGAGCTAAAAGGAGCCAGAGCAGGGTTTTCTATAGCTGGAGCGACCTGGTGTTGACAGAATGGGGACGCATTTCCACAGCTCAGATTTTTATAATAATACCTCAGGGGAGTCGCTGGCAAAGTTTGGCCCAAACATAATTAGTTTGCACAGCTATTAGGGGCTGATAAAAGGTTTTAATTTGCGTGGAGATCTCTGGAATCTAAGACACTCCTGTCCCTTGCTCTTCCCCAGGCCAGCTGAATGAAAGGAAAGTCCCAGACAGGGAGCGGCACAAAGCCGTGCATTTATCAGGGAAACAGGGAGTTGTGTTCAGCAGTGAAGAAGAGATGGAAAATCCAACAAGCTGACATTGCTGGTGTGTTGGGTTTTGTCTGCTTTGTCCCACCCTGCCATTAACATATCCCGTTCTTCCCGCAGGGAGATGCCATGCAGGGCACGGATCAGGGCATTTGCAACTCCTTATTGGGTCTCACCCTTTGTGGGAAAGGTGATCAGGGACCAAGGGGATAAGACACGGGATAAAACTTGGGGGTGCAGGCAGGGCTCTCTCTTTTTTTCCCTATTAGGGCAGCAGGCAGCTGCCTCCCCAAACTGAGATGAGGAGCAGATCCCTCTCTGCCTCTGGCAAACTGGGAAAATGTGACACTGCAAAGCTGCATTTAGGGAATGTCTTAAAACCAAGAGGGTTTTTTCCCCCCCACACCCTTTTCTTAAGGGAAAGACATTGCCTCATTCGTAGCTGGAAGGGGTCTAGTTATTTTTGTACCAAGATGCATATTTTAGAGGTAGCTATGCCAAATATGCAAAATCAGCTCCAAGAGTTCATTTCCACCATGCAGGGAACCAAAAATAAAACTTTTATACACATAAAAGTACATAATCTCCCATTGCTTTGAAAAAGCATGAGGAACTAGAGTGCATCAGGAAGGGAAATGCTAAAAGAAGCTCCCCACATGGCACGCCAACCAAGTTTTAGTCATTCCTTGGAGAAAGAATAACCTGGAGCCCATGACGTGATTCCAGCAGATTCTGTCTCCTGCTGGGCCAGATCCCACGTCCATGGGAGCTGATGGGGAACCTGCTGGCACTCAACAGGTGAAATATTCCCCCTGATCCCTGTCAGGATCTTCCTGGTGGTCACATGTGTCCACATTCTTCTCAAGCAGCCCATGGCAATGCCAGCTGCCTCCTTCCCCACAACCACACACAAAAAACCCCAGTGTCCATCCCAAAGTCCTGCTTCTCCATGGCCACTTCACCCTATTTATTTCTCCTGTTTGTATACCCTACATGACACAAGCAGAGCTGGACCACTGCTGACCCTTTACCCGGCTGCTCTGTCTGGCACACGTTGATTAAACGAGGATCAAAAGTGGCGGCAGATTTACAGGTTAACAGTGATTTAGTGGAGAGCACCACAGCCAAATTAATGCCGGCTATAATGTAGTTTACCTCATTAAACAATGCACACCAAGATCCTGTCTGTTGTAAAACAATTGGTCTCTGAAGCCTAGTGTTCATCTTCCAGGGTTGCTGGGAGATAATAAATGGGTAATATTCCGGTGATAATGGTAATGGAGTCACGGCTCAGAGCTAATATTATGGCAAAGCAGTAATTATTTCAACAGTAAACAAGGGGACGGTTGAGCTGCCGACAGGATTGGAGCCAGTGGAAATGCTCCAGTTAATACAGTGGAGCCCAGGCCTGACAGTGCCTGGAGGAGGACAAGGTGCTTGGTCACCAAGTGGGTCAGTTGAACCTCTGTTGGGTCACCCAGACACCAAAAGATAGGGCAGACACATGCAGTAAACTGAGATGGGACAACACATACAGCATGGTGGCCATCCAAACCCATCCCATCCAAACCCATCCCATCCAAACCCTACCCTATCCATCCAAACCCATCCCATCCAAACCCATCCCATCCAAACCAACCCATCCATACCCTACCCTACCCATCCAAACCCATCCCATCCAAACCCATCCCATCCAAACCCTACCCTATCCATCCAAACCCATCCTGTCCAAACCCATCCCATCCAAACCAACCCATCCAAACCAACCCATCCAAACCCTACCCTACCTATCCAAATCCATCCCATCCAAACCCATCCCAACCCAACCAGAGCTGGCAGCTCAGGCTGTGCTCTGTGCTCCATCACACAGCAGGATCACTCGCTTCCCTTCTTTGACACACCACTTGTGTTGGCTCAAAGCAAATCTCTGAAGTAGAAAAGAGGCAGAGCAGAGACACAAGGCCCAGGATGAACACAGAAGGAGCCTTGCACGAACCATCTGCTCCCTCTGAGAGGTATTTCCCTGCTAAAAGGGCCAGCAGAGGACACGGCTTTCTGGTCTTCGATTAATGAGGTGACGTGAGGCTGGGCTAACGGGAGCAACCCCACAGCATGTGCAGCTGATCAGGGGAGGAACAAGGCAGCACAGAAGCAGGCAGAGATTTTCCCACCCAAATGGATCCCCTGTGCCTCTCTAGCTGGGCTCCAGATCTGATTTCCAACCTATAAATATCCTCTGCCTCCTCTCCAGGGAGGATGAAGATGGCAGGCACAGTGCTTAATGGACAAACCTCTGAGATGGGAGGATGTCTCCCTTTCCCAGGGACAAGCACCTCCTCAACCTGGATATTTTTTGCAGATGTTTGTCCTCTTGTTTTAAGCCTTGCCAAGAGCCTGGGAGAATCAATATATCCAAATATACCAGACTTCTCCCAGAGTCCCTTTGCTGGTTTGCTGCTGATGTATAGACAGATGATCTCATGAGACCTCTGCCACATCAGGCCACCGTGTCTCATCTATCTTAAGTGCGTATACGAGCTGTGATTACTGCTGCGTCTGAGTGCCTCACGTCTGGAATGTGTTTATCCTCCCGCAGCTCTGGGAGACAAGGGACTGCAATTGTTACCTCTTCCAGGGAGGCCTCGGAGGTTAAACGGGCTGATCATGGGGATATCCTGGATATGGCCACATCAGGATCATCTGAGCATCTCCCCAGTCTCTGCCCTGTAGCGCTGAGGTACCACCTGCCCCACAAACGACAGCTCGGCCTCAGCTCAGCACTCTGGTTCCACATGGGATCCAGCTTTCAGCACCCAGCTTAATCCCGAGATTAATGGGGGATTCCCATCACAGAGACCTCTTGATCAGGCCTCTTACAAGTAAATACACCATCGGCCAAACCATAATGTTTTCCTACCCTGGCAGCCACTGTCTTAAGCCTCACACCAGAATCCATCATACTACAGCAATAATCAAAAAGCAATTAGATAAAACCATGGCAGAAAAGTCCATCAAGGGTCATTAAGGATGACGACTTGGATGCAGCCTCTGGCTCAGGATGTCTGTGTGTAGCAGAGCGGCGCTGGATGAGCCAGTGGAGGGATCTGCCTGCACACACCCAATTTTACACTCTGTCCTTGTGCCCCTGGCCCTGTCATGGCACGATAACTCCACTTGTCTGCCCACAGAGCCCTCCTCATCATTACTGCTCAACTGTGCCTGCTCCTCCTGGGACAGGCTGCTGAGCCTTCATCCCTCCTGGAAGATCTCTCACTTCAATTCCTTGGCACATTTCCCGAGCTTAATGTGAGGCATGACTAGTTTTGTGTCTGCAGAGCAGATAAATATCCCCTGGATAGCTCAACATGGTGCCACTCTCTCTGCCAGAGCCCTGGCATCACGCTGAGCCCGGTGGCCCGGGATGCTGAGCTCTTTCCCAGCCAAGAAACCCCAGCCCTCATCCTCCAAGAGATGAAAACTGGCCTGACAATATGACAATCGCCATGACAACATCAGTTACCCCCTAAAAATAAATAAAAAGCCCAGTAACTATGGAAACACCTGAGTGACCAAAACCAGGCTATTAACTAGAAGGCCTCGCTGCAGTTTACAGACAGTGTCGGCAAGGCGAGGCTGGGGACTGTAATCCAGCCAAGCCTTGGAAAGACGGGCATGCTCAGCACCTAAGGGTGCAAAATGGATGTTTATGGGCACATACAGCACTGCCTCTCAGAACTCTGAGTCCAATCTCTGCAGCTTCCACCTCCTCTGGGCACACGCTGCTGCCTTCATGCCCAGCATTACACCCAGGCCACTGTTCTCTACATCATTCTCTCCCTCTCTGCCTCTTCTGCTCCCTCCCTTCACCCTCAGGATGCCTCTCTTAATTGCCATCCCAAGGGATGGGTCTCACAGGGGCACCAAGAAGGGATGGAGCTGCCCCATCCCATGCCAGATCTTGGCACCTCACAGTAGTTTTGGAGACCTGAGTTTTGAAGCCCCAGTGCCTGGCAGCTCTGTTGGTACTTGTGATGCCAGGACAGAGCCTCAAAGCTGCTAAGCCTCCTCTGCTGAGGCAGAAGAAGCTGTGACTCCAGCAGCTTCACTTCTTTTTCCACCTCAGTCTGTTCAGCTGCATTACCAGGTGTTGCTGCGACTTAATACAACCAGGAGAAATAAAATAAGACAGAGAGAAGTGAGGCAGAGGGACAGAAGACAAGCTTTGTCACACCTTATTTGGACTGGCCACAGGCTCACAAAACACTTCTCCAGAGCCAGCAGCCTGCTTTTGTTCATGCAGAATGATGAGGATAGCTACAGGTATCACCGAGGTCTGAGAATTGATGGAGGCACCAACAGGGCCAACACACCTGCATTTCACAAAAGCAGAAGCAGAAAACTTTCTTGCTCAGATTCACTGAGCTCTTGAGTTATACCATGAACATGGTCTCCTCATCCCAGCTGCAGGAACTCCTTCAGCCCCCAAACTGAACAGAGCTTCCAAAATAGGATAACAGCTCCTAGAACATGGCAACAGCTGCAGGCAGGAAAATTCAGCAGAGTTTACCAGCCCAAGCCACTGAATGCAAATTCATTGGAGCAGAGACAAGCAGTCAGAGGAGCCTGGAGGGGCTGGCAAAGGGACTCGAGTGAGATCAGTCACCAGGGAGCCGGGCTGCTCCCAGTGTATATCCTCTGAAAGGCCTGCCCGTGCACTCCCTGGTGAGCAAACACTTTTATTTGCACCATTTCCCACCAAGAGGTGCACTGTGTGCTCACAGGTGCCAAGGAAATCATAAATCCTGTGAAGTGCCTTTGCACAGAGCAGCAGTCGCCAGTTTCAGCATGGGGACAGGCCCTTCAGGCTCCCTGTGCCTGGCACACACAGCGCTGGCACAGCCTGTCCCAAGCAGCACTGCTGAGAGCTGTGTGAACCCTTCAATGATGCACCAGCATTCTCTCAAACAATTCTCCCTCGTCCCTTTCCTCCAACACTTCAAGCAAGATGGAGGAAGATGGTGAAGGAGGAGCAGGAGGCGGCTAAGCTCGAGACTTCCCAAGGCATGAGTGGCAGAACAACAACAAAGAGGGGCCAGCAGCAAGCTTAGGGTTTTGCTTGCCCCAGGTGCTCTGAATTAGAATGTATCCTACTAGGAAAAGGGATGCCATCCTGACATCTGCTACAGCACCTCTATGCATTTTCTCAGGCTCTCATTTCAGTCCTCATGCTTCCCAACTTCTTCATCTTTGCTGTGTGTGGTGAATGCAAAATGGAGAAGTAGAGGTTCCCCTTGGTGGCTTGGCAGGCCTCGAAACAGAGGAGCTGCCCACGGAGATGGGCAACCACGGAAGTTCTCCTGGGCCACCTCTGGGCTCATCACCCTCCATCAGCAGGAGACCAGGCTCTGGTAAATCTCTGTGATCATTTGTTCCCTTTGAGTTTTGAAAGCAGAATACCTAATCATGGCCAAAATCAGGAAAGAGCTGCTGCTGCAAATTACACAGCGCCACAGGTAATTTCTGATTAGCTCACTCTTCCTCTCCTGGTGCATCCTCAGTTTCCATAGCAGCTAAGTCCTAAGTAAAATGGAAACATCTGGTTCAAGCGCATGTAAAGATACCCTGGGGAAAAAAAACCTGCTGGATGGCAGCAAACATAGAAAATAGCCCCTGTGAAAGACAGGGGCATCAGAAGCTGGGAGACTGGTTAGGAGAGGATGGATGGCATGTGGGAGAAGGCAGCAAGGGACACATGTGGGAGACAAGGGCTCTGGGGAGCAGGAGGGGATGTAGGAAGGAGAGTGGGGCTGTGGGAAAACGAGATGCTTGTGAAAAACAGGTGCTGAGGAGGCTGAGCAAAACAAAAACACGTTGTCAGGGTAGACAAGGGGAAGAGTAGGAAGAAAAGGCTTCAAGGTGGGAACACATGGACTGCCTCAACCATAAATGCTGCCTGATGGTGACACACAGTGACAGCAACTTTGATTCCACAGAGATGCTCAGGGATGGGGTGGAGCACATGGAACCATGCACAGACCCTGACCAAAGCCACCAGCTCAGAAGCAAGGCCACCTACAGTGGATAGGCCAACACGTGCTCTGGGGGAACAGTTTGTAGAGGCTTCTGTCAAGGGAAGGGGCTGAGATGCCGCCGACTCATCTCGCTCTGCCTGGGCTTCACAGAGTGATGGATCTGGCCCAGCCTTTCACTCCAGCACAGACAAACAGCAAAAAAATCAATGGAGCTGCAGCGAGACACCGCAGCCCTCGTCAGGAGCTGAGCAGGGAGAGCAGCCACGGCGCCATCCGTCACTGCCGCCCCTGCATCGGCTCCTTGGGCTGCCGGACAGCCTGGCCCGGCCTCCCCGAGGAGAGCTGCAGGCAGTTGTCTGGAACAACAGCCCACGTTGGTAAAACCTCAGGGGAAGCACGGCTCTGAGGTGGAACTGAAGCGCTTAGACAGGATCAGGGGATCAGAGGCAGGCATTGCCGCTTGGCCGCACGGCTCATCCCGCCCAGAGCCGCGGATCTCACCCCTGGCTCACCCCCGAGAACCTCGCAGCCACCTGGGAATGACAGGGCAGCAAAACGCAAAGCAAATGCCAAAAAGCAGCTGGGAAAGGGGGCTGAAATTATACAGTCCTGCACGCCTGGGAATTTGCTTCCCAGCAGTCACACCCACACAGTTCTGCTGAGGGTTTGCTTACCAATTAACAAGGCCACCAATTAATGCTTCATGTGTTTTCCTGCTCATTTGCACTATTTACAATCCTCCTTTGAAGCAACCTGAAAGAATTGCCTGAAAAATTTTCAAAACATGGCCAGACAAGCACATTCATTGTGCAGTGTGAGTGCCCCATGCAGGAACTCCATGATCCTTGTGTGTCCCTTCCAACAGAGAGTATCCCCTGATTCTATAAACCTCCATGCACAACAACCCCAACCTGGCACCTACAGCCAGTCCTCCACAAGACCAAAACTACCAAGTCCTCTTCCAGACCACCAGGATAGATGTTCCTCCACCAAAGTCACCAAGTCCTGTGTTGAGTCCCATCTTTTTGGTGCATTTCACCTTCTCCTGGCAACAGAAGGAGCCACCAATCCCTCCCCAGCCACTCACAAAGAGTGCTGTGCCCTTCCCAAAATATTCCTGGTAATGTTCTGTTCCTACCTTTGGGTGAGATGTGTCTCCAGGTGATTGTTGGGTCTGGCCTGCCCGTGGCTATGCAGGTGAGGCTGACATTGCCGCCCTCGTTGATGGAGATGTCAGGAGAGATATCGGTGATTTTTGGAGAGACTGCAATGAGACAGAGAGGAGAAGGAAAATCAAACTGGTTCTGCTTCAAATCTTAAACTGTGGGTGAAGGAGGCTGAATTTCCATCCTCCCTCTGCTTTGACAATCTATGCAGTAGCCCATCAGTCTCATCTGACTTGGCAGGAACAAACATGGAAAAGAGGGGGCAGAGAAGACACAGATGAAGTGGGAAGAAACTGTAGCCAGAGGGGATTCAGTCATTTTCGAGAGGCTTGAGAAACTCCTCTGTGGTGTGAGACAGTGCTTCTTCCCATCCCACTTCCAGCATTCCTTGTGTCCTCTTAGCCATGACAAACCCAGCAGAGGTGCCTCTTCCCAAGAAAACACCAATCACCTCCTCCAGACTCCTGCAGCTTTTCCTGCAGCTGTGCAGCCTCTCTGCCAGGCCCCTGTGAGCACAGGAGCACCAAGAGGAGCTGGGCACGGAGAGAGATTCTGCTGAGGAGCCTCTAGGGCCAACCACCATGCAAAGGAAGGGAAATTCTGTGGGGATGAAAGCCATCCCCCTGCACTGCCACTGCCAGGAGTGAGCCAGACACACAGAGCCCAGGCCCCAGGAGGGGACACAGGTACAGGAAATGACCAATAAAGCAATCAAGGGAGTCTATATGGCTCAAAGAGAGGGGGGAGATGTTGGGGTACAAATCCCCCTGGGCCCCACTCACACAGGCCCAGGAATGTCCAAAGAAGCGAGGACTGAGATAAAACCTTCCAATAAATGAGGATACATAAATCCACCCAGACATGAGGTAGAAATGTAAGTTTAGTTTTGAATAAATAGAGGGGTTTTAAGTGCCTTAAAAATCAGAGCCTTGTTAGTAAGTAATAAAGAGACCTAGTACCTAGTTAATAGTTCAAAGTTAGTTAAATTTTAGTCATAACAAAAATAATGTAACCTTGCTATGATCACTACAGGACACAGGTGATGAGGAGGACCTGGGAAGGGATGAGGAGCAAGCAGGGAGCACTCAGCTCCTGCTGCTGCATGAGCAGAGGATGATGTGGCTGCTGGGCAGGGCTGAGGTTTCAGGGAATGAGGGAAAAACCACTGGCTGCTGTTATCTGCCTGCACCTGCAGAATACAGCAAAGACCATCACCTTCCTGGCTTTATTTCCAGGCTTTCCCCGGAGCCTAGCAGGGACTGGCCCCCTGCTGCAGCGCTTTGCAGGAGAATCACAAACCACCTGCACCTTCCACCCTTGCTGGGAGAGCCCCATCCATCCCCCCATTGGGGCTGCGGCCCAACACCCCCATTCCTGCCTCAGAGCCCATTCCCAAGCCTCCCTTCCCTGCCTCTCCCCACCTCCCACACCTTCCCGGGCTGCGCCAAGGCGGAATGACTGCAATGGCCTTGCACGCAATGCCTCTGCTGTGCAGGTAAGTAATTTATTGATCCGTAAAGCACTCCAAGACGCTCTGGAAGGGATTATGTCATGCCAGTGCCGTGCAATAAAATAAAAAATGATGGATTTTTTGTGAACATGATGGTGATTTAGGGTTTGTAGTTGGAAGTGTAGTTAAAGTACATTTTAAGTGGAAATCAAGGTGGGTAATGAATTATTCTCTGTTTTGAAGGGCTTCTGGGAGTTCATTTTTTTGCTGCTCTGGGCACGATGGCTAATCTGCTAATCATGCACTGGAGAACAACTCTGATCAGCTGCTCCCAAACAGAGGGGGCTGTGGGGCAGGACACAAAGGGCACAAAGACAACACCTAAAGAAATATTAATATGCTGCAGTGTCACTAAGGGGACAGCACATTCCTCGTGGGACCACTCAGAGCTGCGAATGCTCTGCCCATGGTCAGGTCCATTGAGGAGATGCAATTAATTACAACATCGTTATGACTGTCCCACTGTGTTCCTAGTGAGGCTGGGACTGCCAGCCAGGAAATCCATGTGTGCTCTAAAAACACAGAGGGTAAGGTCTGGACAACAAAAACAGGCCAAGGGGATGTTACCATTGTCATTTTGGAGAGGTGGGGAGAGCCAAGCAGAGGCAGCAAGAGCTTCCAGCTCTAAGTCCCAAGAAAAATAAAGCAGTATCCATCATCTTTAATGCTCTGTTTGCTGCATCACAGAGGAACCTTTCTGATGTTTTTAACTGCTGAGTCCACATCGACCCAATTCAGCTTGTTTTGCAGAGGCTTTAAAAAAAAACAAGTCAGACTTTACACTGCCCCTCGGGGAATGAACAGACCCATTTGCACCCACCCAGGCGAGAGACAAAAATCAACTGACCAGGTTATAAAACATAATTAAAACAAATTAAACTTGGGTTTGATTGATAGGACAAAGGGGAATGCCTTTAACCTGAGGAGGGTTGATTTAGAACCAGTGTAAGAAGTTTTTTACAATGAGTGTGGTGAGGCTCTGGCACAGGGTGCCCAGAGCAGCTGTGGCTGCCCCTGGATCCCTGGAAGTGTCCAAGGCCAGGCTGGATGGGGCTTGGAGCAGCCTGGGACAGTGGGAGGTGTCCCTGCCCAGTGCAGGGGATGGAACTAGAGGGTCTTTACGGTCCCTTTCTGTCGTTGTAGGACACGGGAGACTCCAAATATTTTAAAAGGTAAATAGCATAAAGAAGGCTTTATTGTTTAATTTTTAGTATTTTTTATAAGGTGTTTCAATACAGATTTAACAAGATTGGTGAATAGGAACGACACCTCTCTAGTCCTATTGGTGAAACTAGAGAAACACAAACACACAGCTGTACAAAATTGTTTTGAGAAAGGACAGTTGTTTACCAAGATTGTTTTGAGAAAAAGTTCTCCTGAGAAACCTTTCCCTTGGGAAAGAAGTCAGCCACTACTAGCAGGCTAAAATCTTTCTCAGGCTCAGAAAATCAGGCCCACACCTTTCAACTCAAACCTTTCCATAATTCTATAAAAAGCATCTCGAGCTGCTCAAACAACAGGGAAAATGTTCACCATATTCTGGTAAGCTCAGGACACTTTGAGGGAGATGCACTTTACTGTGCCCCATCTGGAATGAAAGGAGGGAAGAACATCTGGGAAGCAAACCAGAGAAACGTCACTGAAGCTGTTAACTAAGTCTGGAATTGTCTATGCAGTGGTAGGATTTAACCTGGTGGTTATTGTATGCTAATTAAGTATTTGAATATTTAACAGCACAAACTATTCCAAATGTCTTTCTAGAGACACAACAGGTGTGTTGTAAGGCTTTTACTAGACTGGGGAGGGAAATCTCAATAAATAAATGATCCAGGTATATATATAATATCATTTAACAGTCACTGGCACTTCCATTCCCTCTGCACCAAAGGACTTTCACCAGCACTTGGCATTTCTGCAGCAGTGGGGCAGAGGAGACGTTTCCTCTGCTGCAAGCAGGATGCAGATGGAGCTGTGGCCCTTTGGGAATGAATAAATAAATAAAGCTAAGTAAATGCAGGCTTCCCAGGCGGGAACCCTCTCCTTGAGGGCAGTCCTTTTGTGTTCAGCATCTCTCTTGCTCGGAAGTGATTAAACATGGCAGCGTTGGCCAAGCTGCTCTGGTGACACCGCACAGATTTCCCCAGAGGCAGGCTGGTGCTTTACTCATCCAACTCCTTCTTTCTCTCCCTTCCATCCTTGCCAGGGTTTTGGGAAGGTCTCTGGGTGCTCTCAGCCCCCTGTAGGCACCCAGGGCATGCCCCCAGTTTGTCCCGACTCGCACACAAGGAGTCCCCAGGACAGAAAACAGCTTGCTTAAATATTTAACCAAAGCATATGGTGAGCTCCACGTTCCAGGGTGTTCAGGCAGGTGATAGATGTCTTTCTGGATCCAAGCATATGTGCTTGCCGACACACAGCTATTCCCTGGCGCACAGACGCCCTCCTGCCACTGGCACAGACGAGATCCCTGCTCTGCTTTCACCTCCAAACACCCGCTCCTGAGCCAGCACAGGTGCACAGCTCACACATCTGTGTCCCACGGCAGCGCTGCACACAGATCTTCACTTCCTGGGAATGTGGTGGGGCTCCCCCGGCATTTCTGTCACCTCCTCTGCTGCCTCTCCCATGGCACCCGCTGCAGGACTGAGCCTTCCCTGGTTATTCCTCCAGCTGCCTCCTACAGCTCATCCCAAAGTGCAAAAACATCAGCAGCTTTGCCTCCTTGCTTAGGCCCTGCCACCTCCATTTACATCTCCATCATCATCGCCTCCCCACCCACCTTGCTGCCATGTGCTGACTGTGCTGCTTCCCCGGGCTGTGCTCTGACCCCCTGTCTCCTGACACCCCAGCACCCCAAATTTCAGCCATGCATCAGGCTGAGTGGAGGGTGTGTCTGGAACAACCTCTCCACCTCACACTGGCAAGGGGACTTCAAATGAGCCTCACCAAGATGCCTGTTCCTTCTTCAAGGAGAAATTGCTTTTTTTTTCCTTAACCTCCCCCTTTCTACTCACTTTTAGGAGCCAAGCATGTAGTGCAGAAATACACCTGTGACCTTTCCAGACTTCTGGGCTTTAGGGAGTGAGGCAGAGCAGGTCCTTGTCCCAGCCAAGGGGTCTCAGCCCCTGGCACAGCCTGGGAGAGAGTGGCTGTCCTGGTAAGCCCAGCCCTGCTTCCCCTTTCATAAAACATGCAAACCTCCATCTTTCAGCACGAGCAACAACTGTTTCAGATCAAAGGGAACAACAAAGAACAGCTATAAAAGTGTCTGGAAGAAAGAAAAAGAGGGAGAATCAGACTTGTGTTCTGCAGGTGATCTGTGATGTGCACTGGCAGCTTTCTGAGCATCATCCTGACACTGCTCCTGCTTTTTGTAGCAGCTTCTCACTGCTGTCACACTCAGACTTCCCTGTGTTTTACAGAGTTTGCTGCCACGGGTCCTGCCACTGGATTTTGGTGAGGGGGAATCCTGGGTGTTCTATCCCTGCTTGCAGCAATGCTGAGTCAAACCCAGCCCACCCTCTGGACACTGAGGGTCTGTGAAAGCCAGCCAGGGTCTCCTAAAAGCAGGAACCCCAACATCCAGCTCCAGGGCTCCTCCAGGTTGCAACCAGAGCACTTTGTAGCTGCCAGGTCAGGAGAAGATGCAGTGCTGGCTGCCACAGTGGTAGGCACCTCCATGGTGCCTCCTCCCTCTTTTGTGTTCCAAAGCTTTCTGCCTTTAGGGAGCAGATTGAGAGCCCTGTGTCTTCAATTACAGGTGTATTATAATGGGCTTTTAAATCAGTTTGTGCTGCTCTAACACAATTATAGTTAAGAAAAAGCAGAGAGGGCTTCGTCTTTCTGTCATATCACCCTTCCATCATATCATCCTTCCTTTGTATCATGCTTCCATCATATCAGGACCTGTTTTGAGCCTGTCCAAAGGTGTGAGGAAGGGCAAACACAGCCTCAGAGCCTGCTCAGTCACAAAGGTTTGTACACAAACCCCTTTTGGGTGCCCATCCTGCTCCCCAGGGCGGCCTGGACCCTGGGTTGGAACCACCAGCCCCTTCCTGGGTTCGGCACAGCTTTCCCAAGGGATTGCTCCCCCTCTTCACAAACCCAGCAGCAGCCAAAGCCATGAAGAAAGAAGGCTGGAAACAAAGAGGACGTACATAACGACCTTAATAAGCAATTAATAAATAACTAATGACAATTGCTGGTTCTAAAGCGAGGCGTAATGAGATGTGTCATACGGCACCGAAATGTGTCTAAATGAT
This sequence comes from Cettia cetti, assembly GCA_013401135.1. Classification (NCBI taxonomy): domain Eukaryota; kingdom Metazoa; phylum Chordata; class Aves; order Passeriformes; family Sylviidae; genus Cettia; species Cettia cetti. Next base: position 32,459 of record VZUI01098133.1, on the reverse strand, counting down.
TTCCCAAGCAGGTAACGGCTCCTGTTGCAGGGAAGCTTGGAGGACACGAGATTTTTTACGCCCGTCTCTGCAGCAGGTTCTACAGCACAGCATCATAATAACTCAGAGGAGGAGGGGGAAACAAGACGTTCCCAATCATTCATTAGTAAAGTATTTGTGAACGAGGGTATAATTCACCGCATAAACAGCAGGGTTTCTGCAGACAAACTTTATAGCTAAGTGCCAAAAGGGAGCCCAATCTGATTCCACTTACGACAGCATAAATCAGCACTACTGCTGCAGTCAACAAGGGATACACCACAATAAACGTGGCACAATAGCAGAGTCGGGGCTCAAGCACAAGGATTTTTCCCTGGTTTCTGGATGGGTCCAGGTCATGAGCCTGGATCAAGAGCAGCTCCCTAAGGAGGCAGGGTGCTGCCTCACTAGATTCACTCCCCTGCTTTCAAGATCCTGAAGGGATCTGCATCATTTTTCCTTGCTAAGAAATGAAGAAAATACCTGACACCAAGCCCCACACCTGTGGGGAATCAAACCAGAGTTTCTTTGCATGGCTGCTAATAAGCAGCTTTAAGAGGAGGCAGAATCCCTCCCTCAGGTTTTGGTGTTCATGTTACAATGCCTGAAGGAAGATGTGGCACTGCTCTGGACTTCACTGACTCCTTTAAAATGAGTCTAATCATGCTGAGTGAAAAGAGAATAAGAAGAAAGATATAAAAGCAAAGTTTTTCCATTATTATCCATGAAGAAATGCAGCCAAACAAGGAGTGTTTGGCAGTTCAGCTCCGTGTCTAGACAGATCTCATTTTCAACTCCACACACGCTGCACGGATCTAGTTTCCAGTTTTTGCACCCCAAGCCACCTGGGATTCCCCCTGCAAGCCAGGCAACGCCTCATGAAAGGCAGAAAATTGAAGGATCTTGAATCCTTAAGACACCTGCATCATTTTCTAGCATTATTGACACCTCTCCTCAAGGCACGACAGCCTCTCTCACAGCTGCCTCCACGGTGACCATCAAAGTGACAGTGACTCTGTCACACCCCGCTCAGGGTGCGCAGGGTCCCCAGCTCCTCTCATCCCACTGGGCTCCAGTGAAGTCTCCATCAGACCCTTGGGAAAATCCCTGTGCGGGGACGAGCCAGAGCGTGCCGACAGCACCCCCAGAAAGTTTGAACACGACTTGTGGTTAATACAAAGCTTGTCAAACCCATCACCTCGAAATGCTGGATGTCTTTATTAGATTCCTTTATCTCCCCCCGAGATCAGAGGGACACGACGAGATGATTCTCGGCGGAGATGTCATCATCCAGAAACTAATTAAAGGCTGCGCGGGAAGTCGGGCCACGCACACTCTGGAGAACAAAACGCATTAGCAACCCGAGCCAGGGAAAATATTACAACTGAACTTCAGATCAGAAAGGGCGAGCGAGGGATTTCACAGCAGCTCCCCTCTCCCCATCTTTCCTCACACTCATCCCTACGCTCCTTCGTCCTCGACAGATGACCCCAGCTTGGGGCTGGTTAGGACCAGCCTGGAACCTGGGGGATGCAGGCCAGCAGGATACTTTCCTCTACCCTGGGAGAAAACCATGATTTGTGGAATTTCCTTCATTTTTAATGATAGAAAAGCCTCTTTGCTGCGAGTCAATGAGAGCAGAGAAGGATGGATGGACGCTGGCTCTGCCAGAGTGCTCCTGGCAAAACCCTCGGTCTTGTTGGGTCTCATCCCTCCATCAACATAATGACAAGAATTTTTCATCCTTGCAGGCTCATTAGAAAGACAGCAACATATGAAATGATAAGATACCCAGAGCCTGGGGCCACAGGAACTGGATGTGGGGCATTTCTCCATGGGGAAGGATGCACAGATCTAGTTTAGGATGTCTCAGGTGGGTGCACCTGCAAACAGCCCTTCCCAGCCAACCTGGAGTCTCCTGTTCCAACAGACAGCAAATATCCACGACATTGCTCACCTGACCCATCAACCCATGCTGTCCTGCTAAATTCTGCACAAACCCCCAGCTCCCCTCCCCCCAGCCAGCCCGAGTGGCTGTGCCCCACCCTCCTGCTCCCCACTGTGCTCCTGAAGAGCAGTGGGGATCTCCCTGTCCCCTCCAGCTCTCTGTGCATGCAGAGTGGCCATCACGCGAGGGCTGAGCTTGCTGAACTGCCCCAGTGCCACTTTACTCCTCAAAAGGGACCTGACAGGAACAAAGGAGCTCAAACATCCTTTCCAAAGATAAATCAGATGCTCTAATGCAGCCTGCATCTCCAATGAATATAGGGCAGGTGTCTCTGAAGTGAAGTATTAGTTAAAATGATGCTCTTTAAATTACATTTCGGCTATTTCAGGCAGACAGGTTGTGTGTGGGTTGGGCTGGGTTTTTTTATGATCTATCTAGAGGCTTAAAAAGACACAGAGAGAAATAAATCTCCCTTCCATTAAAAACACACTATGCTCTTGCATATTTGTTCTTATCTCGGCGCTCTTGCTCTCGTGCTCCCTCTCCCTGGGCTGGAGCACAAAGTAAGTGTTTGTGATTACACTTCCACTCTGACACTCAGCTAATTCGAGGAGCTGCCAGCCCGTGCCCAGGCAGAGTGTGGCTCGCCCGCCCTCGCAGGAGGACGAGCTGTGCTTCCCCAAAAGCCTCGCTGGACCCCGTGCTTTTACCTCAAAAACCGTTGAGATCCGTGGTGTTAATGTGGAGCCGTGCAAAAGCCCCAAGTTTTGACTGATTTTATTTGGATCTTCTGAGTCTACCCATGCCCCTTTTGCCTCATTTATCTATTTACATCCCTCCATTGCCAGCGCTGCCTGTCCTCAGACAGTCCCTCTCCTCCCATCCCTCCTGAGCTCCAGCTCTTCCAGGTGCCCCTCGTGCTCCAGACAGGGCTTTTACTTCTGCTTGGGCTTCTTCCCATCTTTGCCTTTGACTCCAGTTAAAAATTAATGGATCAGGCAGGGAGCACAGCCCTGTTATTGTCTGATTAGGTGGTCTGGAGGCTGCTACTTATGCCCAGACTCTGTTTGTCTGGGAGAACAGAGTGGGAGAACAAAGCCTGTGAAGTGGGAGAACAAAGCTCAGTAAGTGGGAGGTCAGCAAGGTCCAGCAGATCAAAATGAACCACAGGTGAGGTGATCCATGCCTCCATGTGCTGCCACTCCTCCCATCCCCATGGGAACACATCTCTTGTGACTCATCCCTCACTCCAACAGAGGCAGGTCTACATTCCCAAAGATGCCCTGATCCATTCCTTACTCCTCTTAGTCATTTCTTTACATCCTTGCTTTTTCAGGCTCTCCTCCTTGGGCTCCAAAGGCCCCCCACTTTTCCTCACCCCTCCCATGGAATATTTCTGGTCCCTCGCCTTATCCCATTTCTAGGCCAACTCACAGCTGCCCCAGTCTGTGGGATGATGCTCACTGTCCTCCCCAGGCCTTCAAATGTGGTTTATCCCTATCGTTAAAACACCCTGGGAGATAAGGGAGAGCTATTATTCCCACTTCACGGATGGAGAAATGAGACCCAAAGATCAAACGGGCCAGAATTCCCTGCTCGCATCAATGCTCTGCAGCACCTGCCTCTCAGGCTCTGTGGAGCTTGGAAAACCACGTTAAAAAGGCACAGGGAGAGTGAGGGTGGCTGCCAGGGCAGGTGTTTCCGTCAGGCTGCACGGAATGAGAGCTCCACGGTGAAGAATCATTCCTCAGGCCACTGAGACACAGCCGTATATCCCTGTACTCAGAGGGGCAATTAAAATTCCAATCCCCAATTTCAACCCAACCAAGCAACATTTGAGAGAGCTCAGAGCAAAGGAAAAGGAGGGAGCGAGGGTCCCACAAGGGAAGGATATGGATGCGCCTGGAGAACGCGGGGGCTGTTCTCCTTTCCCATTAGGACTACTCCTTCATTTCCTGTTTCTCCTAAACAAAGCCCTCGAGCCTTCTTCTTGGCCACACTCGTGCCTCTGAGAATGCCAGAAAAGCCACAGGGAATTATCCCCGCCAGAGCATCCTTAATTTCCCTATTTGTCTTCCTAATGCCCAGCCTCATCACCAGCACCGTCTATTCCCCATGTGCTCCTACTTTACATGGAAGGACTATTTTTACCCCATTCTTCCTATCCCTCTTTTTCCTCCCATTTAATCATTTGGAGGCTTTTTATCCACATTTTCCTTTCCTTTCTTTCCTCTTTCCCTTTCATTTTTAATACCTGTGGTTCTCCGATTCAAAATCATTACTGTTTTTAACTTGACTCGAGCCTCTTAATTAAGTTACTTTCCATTATTTTTTATCTAGTCCATTTGTCTACATCCCCCGCACCCTCCCTAATTCTCCCTTTCCTCCCCAAGGCAGGCTGGGTATGAAATCTTACATTTCCATTTGGCTAACAATCACTTTGAATTTTTAAATGCTATTAAATTGGATCACACCAGTCACTGGACTGGAGTTGTCGAGCTGTGATATTTACTCGCGCCAGTCAAAGGGAAATGAAATTGTGGCAGCACGGGGGGGAGGCGATGGGGGAGCCCAGATTTATTCTGCCCGTGGTCCTCGCAAACAGGCACAATCCCCTCGGATTTCTGAGCCAGTTCAAAGGAAACTCTCAACGCTCAAGCATGAATGTATTGTAATGTCTTTAATAAATCAATTACTTGTTGGCAGGGAAGTGTCACTGCATCTCCAATCCTTGTAATCACCTCAGCCTTGCTGTGTTTTAAGTGTGGAAAGCCCACGGAGGTAGATGGGGAGCCAGGAGCGTCATGGGCGTGAGGGCAAAGCACAGAAAGCACAGCTTTGTCCTGCCAGGAAAGGCCAAAATGTGCAGGAAGGGTTTGCATCGTGTGAAAACACACACATAGAGCAACCCCAGCTCCAGGGTAAGGACACCAGGGTGCTGCAGGGACCCTGCTGGCCCTGCATGGGGCTCGTCCTTGCCAGGGATGCAGAAGCTTGGAAGGAATGGCCACTGGAGTTTCACTGGGAAAACTGGTGTGGTAATAAATGCCTGTGCCAGGAAATCAGCCTGTGGTGACGGGAGCAGCCCCTGCTCCTTCCTGCCCAGTGCTGAGCAGGGGTGTATTGTAAAGCAGCGTTTTCCCACTGCCCCAAGAGCCAGACAACCTTTGCTGCACTAATTCACACCCTGAGTTTTGTGCTTCTGTTTCAGGAGGGTACCATATTTCAATTTTACTAAAAGAGGCCTTTTCCACTTGAAAATCTGCTAAAGGGAGCGGGATTTGATTACAAAGCAACCCTGGCCAAATCCAACCCCTCCTCCTCTCTCTGTGCCGACAACATCCTCCCCTCCACAACAACAATCATCTGAGCACAAACAGACAACAGAGCTTTTCAGAAAGTAATGAACTCCGGTTGGAGCCAAGGCAGGAAGGGTTTAATGTTCAGCACAGAAAGCTTGGCGAGGCCATCAATTATATAGCCCTGCTGCTGAAGGAGCAAAAAAAAAGAGAATATTTCAGACAGACTCGGCCAAAAAGAAAAGATAGGGAAGGAAATCACTGTGAGAGAGATTTAATTTCACAAGCAGAAAGAAGTGTTTGCAAAAGAGGAGGAGGATCAAAGGCTGAAGCTCTCAGGCTGGCTGCGAGGAGGAGGGATTACAAGGAGGGCAAACCATGGAGGAGACATCTCTGTTGATGCCTTGTGTCTATGCTGGGCCAGGCAAGGAGAGCCCCGGGCACAAACTGGGGAGTCTGCTGGCTGTGGGGGCCCGGTGGGCAGGAGGTTTGGGCAGAGAGGAGGGTGGATTGAGACCTGTTCACAGGACAGCACAGGTTCTGTGGCCTCTCCTGCCTCATCCTGAATCCTACCCAGGAAATTATACAAGTTGTTACCAAAAAGGAGAGCTGAAATCTTTTGTGCATCTCTACTACTGGGACCAGTAACCCAGAAATGAAAAGCCACAGAATCCCAGAATGGCTTGTGTTGAAAGGGACCTTAAAGCCCATCTCATTCCACCCCCCTGCCATGGACAGGGACACCTTCCACTATCCCAGGTAGCTCCAAGCCCCTTCCAACCTGTCCTTGGACACTGCCAGGGATCCAGGGGCAGCCACAGCTTCTCTGGGCACCCTGTGCCAGGGCTCAGCACCATCCCAGGGGACAGTTCCTTCTGTATGAGGGTATGGATCCACCTAAAACAAGAAGACCTTCCCACCCTGACCCCTGCACCCAGTGGGGCTGTGCTGATCCCTCCCAGGGATCCAGTCATGGACTAAGGAACAAACTCACCTCCTTTCTGAGGGACAGGACAAAGGGGTTTCACTGCTGTCTCACAGCAGGCACAGAAAACCCAAACCAGAAATATTTCAAGACCAAATTTCAGTATCTCGTTTGAAGAATCACATTTCCACATCTGTCCTAGGGTGACTTTATGATGCTTGTATCCCCAATACAAGCATCATAAGGGAAATTTGGGTTTCTTCCCAAATTTGCCCTAAACCAAGACACACATCTTTTACAAAGATCCTTGCCTTTTTGTTTTTCATTTCCTGCTGCTCCTTGTCTTTCTAAACCTCTTTCTTCTCCATTTCATTACCAGAACAGAAAACAAAATCACAACTCTCCCCATGTTCCAATGGGGAACATGGGGAGCTTTTTCTTCCCAGCTTCGCCCTCTCCTTCAAAACCCAAGCAAGAACAGTGTGAAAAACCTCACATTTTGCACCCAGTTTCCCCCTTTATTCTCCCAGTGACCTCCCCCAGCCTGTCCTCAAGCCTGGGGATATTTGCTGGAGGTTCTCTAGCCCTGGAGGCAGCAGGGCTGGGCTGCTTTCGGCAGCTGTTCCCTTGGCCTCTCCTTTATCTCCAGCATTGTGTTCACATCTGTTTCCCCCTCTGCCTCTTTCCCTGCTGCTGGGAGTCTGCTTTTAAATCACTGCTCAGCACAGCAGCTGCCAGGCACAGGTTCCATGCCCTGTTTGGATGAGGGATCCAAAAGCCGTTTGCAAACCTCCCTCTGCCTTTTTTCTTCTCTAATTTTCTTAATTTTTTTTTTTTTTAATCCTCCTGAACCTGCTGGTGCTGCCACACTGTTTTCCCCTCCTCCCTTTTGGCTGAGGAGCTCTCTTGGCTCTGGAAGCATGTTCAGACACCTGGTTGCTGGCAGCAAGGGGTTTGGCAGCAGCTGGCAGCGCGCAGCTCTCCGATAGGGAATGGGAGGAGAGCAGGGATCACAGTGGGGGTCATGGCTACCCACCATGGCTATCAAGGATGTGCTGGTGACCATTTGCACTGCTCCTGGCTTGTTCTACCACCCACATTCCTCTGGCTTTGCCTGCAGCTTTGGCCAAGGCCATTTCTGGTTTTGCTGAGGATTGGTAGGGTAAAAAAAAAAAAAAAAAAAAAGATGCATGGATTTGTGCAGCATCACTCCGGAGCTGGGAATGCATTTAGGACAAGGCATTGCCATCTGTGGCTCCCTTCCTCGGCAGAATCCTGCTCCCAAGCAGGGCAATTTTGGCAGAGCAAGGCAGCAAGCCCCAGGGAGCAGAGCCAGGCACGTGGAGGGCTGGATGCCTCACTGCCACCCTGCCCACGCAGTGGCTCCAGGCTAAATTCCCATTCCAGATTGCAATCTCTCTGTGCTACCAAAAAAAGAGAGGGCTACATCCTTCCAGAAGTAATGAACAAAATTCCCTGAAAAAAAAACTTGGCTGATTCCTTCCCAACCTCCTTTCACTCAAGGTTTGTGCAGGATTGCAGGCCAGGATCCCCACAGATGCCACCTTCATAGCAAAGACTACACCAAACAGACAAAAATCCCTTGGGAAGAGCCCTTTGCTTCATCCTCTGACTGCCCAAGCCTCTGCAACAGGTTTTTACTTCTGGACTCGCCTCTGGAGAGACTGGCCAGAAAAATCAGTTCTAAAGGCCAAAAAGAAGAGCCAGATTAAAGTATCAACTCTGAATTTATGCTCAGGACTTAAGGTTTAATAATGCAACAGAAAATCAATATTTAATAAAGCAAATGATGGAGAAAAACAGTGAATGGGAGATGAGCTGCTGCTCTTGTTTTCAAACATGTAACCCCCGGAGGAGCGGGGTTGGCAGGATGGATGTGGAAGCAGATTGCCACAAAGAGCTGGCATGCAGGACACCCCAGGTCCCAGTGATTCCACTCCAGTGTCAAGGGGAGCTCACGGGTCTTTTATTAAAGGACAAACAAGGAATTACTGCAGTGGTCAGAATCCAAACACTCCTGGAGAGAGATCAAATGCTGAGGCAAGAGGGGAGCCGAGCAGCTGCTGCTCTGAGCAGGCCCAGATTGGGGCTGGGCTGGAGGAACAGCAAGGCAGCAACACCCCCAGAGTCAGGTGCCAAAGAGCTGCCTGGGGGTGCAGATCTCAGAAGCTGGGAGGGAGCACAAGGGCTCAAAGCAGGGGGAGAATTTCTGCCTGCAGAGCAGGAGAGGAGGTGGTGTGGGTAGTTGAAGCAGGCAAGTGGGCAATTGGGGCACTAAGCATGGCTGGCACAGCAAATGTGCATGTGGTGGCCCAGCAAACATGCATCCCTGAGCATGGCAAGCACACATCCTGGGCATGGCAGGAGTGCATCCCTGGGAATGGCAAACCTGCATCCCTGGGCACAAACCACACACCCCTGGGCAAAGCAAACCTGCATCCCTGGGCATGGCAGGAGTGCATCTCTGGGCACGACAAGTGTGCATCCCTGGGCACAGCAAGCAGACATCCCTGAAGATAACAAGAGTGCATCCCTGACCGTGGCAAACCTGCATCCCTGGGCACAACAAACCTGCATCTCTTGACACAAAGTGCACATCAAGAGCTCATACCTGGGCAAAACAACCGTGAAATCAATGGACACAGAAGGAGTGCACCCCTGGGCATGACAAGCAGAAAACCCGGGCCAAAAGCACACATCCCTGGGCACGGCAAGTGAGCGTCCCCAGGAGCGCTGGGCCTGGGCAGGATGAGGGAAGCTCTTGGATGCTCGAGACACATCAGCAGCTCTGCCTCCCTCCCCTGGAGGCTGGAGAAAACTGCAGCGAGCCCCTGCATGGCACAGAGATGTCACCTGCACCTTGTCCCCCCACTGCCTTTCCAGCTCTGAGACAATGCTGCCAGCCAGGAAAGGAGGGATTTTGGCCATACCCGTGCCAGTGATGGCAGGTGCTTCTTGGTGTACGTGGCTTAGGGTGCACCTAGATTTGTGCCCCACCTCACAAAGTCTGGGGACTCTGGAGGAACCCTCTAGGCAAAGGAGACTCCCACTTGCACAGGAATCAGTGCCCTTGGATGAAACCCCTCCTCTGGCACGCTGCGTGTGCTGGGTTGTCTGCCTGGCCCTGCAGCACGGCAGTAATTTGTAGCTTGTGCCGGGATCCTTCACATTGAAAGATGACATATAAATATAAAACGTTATCACTCCATAACAGCCACATGCTATAAAACGCCAGCCAGAAGGATCTGGAACTAGATGGAGGCAGTGCTTTAAATCCTTCCCTGCAGAGTTACTGCCACTAAAACAACAGACCTGCTCCAAAGAGCCCCAGCAACGGAGGGAGAAGAGGACAGACCCCGATAAAAACACCACAATTGAGGAATTAGATGAATAAGTGATGGGATTACAGCATGACCTCCCCATGCTGACAGCCCCAGGGTAGCAGTAGCACCGGCGCACGGGATGACGTCTCCTCCCATTCATCCCCTGCTGTGATTTTGTTCCTGTAGTAACAACAAAGCGCCGGTACCGATGTTACACTACAGCGGGCTGACTCCGCTCCCGCGGTTACGATAACAATGCTGTTACTGTAGTAACATTACAGAGCCGAGGTCTCACTGTTCTACCCTTAATTTTATTGTCGTAAGATTAAATTGCAATAATGTTATTGAGCTGCCATTAGTGTCGCCATGGCAACAATAACATTAAGGTAGCGATATCGCATTACAGTGGTCCAACCGTTCCACCACAAATATTTTAATGTAGTAAAACAAAAGAGATTACTGCAGTAACATTAAACTGCAGTGACCTCATTAAACCCCCACCGGCTTTATCACAACGCTCCTCTGGAAACCGCAGGCGGCGGCGGGAGATGCCCGACGCACATCCTGGGTGCTGCTGTCCCAGCCCTGTAAATCCATGTGGAAGGAAAGGGGCTTGCTGCACATCCGGAGAGCCACACACAGCTCCAGTGCTGCCAGCACCGCCGGCCTCCCGGATCCACCCGCTCCGCAGAAGGGATTAGCGGAGTCACTCTTGAATGGCTCTGGGCGAGGCGGTGACCTCTCCATGAAAACCTTTGGAGAGGTGGGGTGAACCCGGCTGCCGGGAGCTCGTGTGCTCAGAAAGGCTCAAAGAGGAGCAGACTCTCGTTTTCTAGAAGAGGGGTGATGTGAGGGTGACCTCCGCAGCTCTGAGGGAGTAGCAGAGAGAGTTCCGCTGAGCTCTCTCCTCGTTGCCACAAAAGTGCACACAGCTGAGCCAGGGAGGATGGAAAGAGTGGAGCCACGGGGATGCCAGAGGTGGGAATGCCCTCAGCACTGAGGCACGGGACATCTGGAGGGGACAACAAAGAACTCTGCCAGCTCTGCCTGAGGGACCCCAGTGACACACGGGAGTGCAGCATTAGCACTTCACTGGGGAGACAAACAGGAATCAGCCACAGCCTGGGTGTACACAAGAAAGAAAAACAGGAAGGAAACGAAAGCGGTCTGTGTGTCCTGTGACTCACTGCATCTTCCTTCTCCTCTGCTCCAGTCTCCTGCCAATTCCTCCTTGGGAACAGGATACATCCTCCCATGGCTCTGGGGGTGCCTGGCCTGCTTCATCGCTGGGGTGCCAGGCAAGCCCAGGGGACTTGAGGGAATGGTTTGAAATTGAAATTGGCATAGAGGAGATATAAGGAAGACATTTTTACAACGAGAGTGTTGGGTCCTGGCACAGGGTGACCAGGAAAGCTGTGGCTGTCCCATCCCTGGGAGTGTCCAAGGCCAGGTTGGATGGGGCTTGGAGCAGCCTGGAATAGTGGCAGGTGTCCCTGCCCATGGCAGGGGTGGAACTAGGGGCTCCTTAAAGTCCCTTCCTAGCCACATCACTCTGGGATTCTGTGCCTTCCCTTCATGCCAGCCTCCCAATTACCAAGTTGCCCTCCTTCTAACAATAACTCACTCAAGCACTGTTCACCTCCCCATCCCTCCCACTCCTCACATCAGTGGGTTCATCCACAAGCTCCAGGAAGCAGCAGCATGGTGGGACACACCCCAGGTGGTGGGATACACCCCAAGTGGGATGCATGGTGCCTGGCTCCCTCCAGCAGCAGCACGGACATGAAACTGGGGCAGCCTGAAGCTGCAGCAAGGGCAGAATGTGAGCCCAGAGCAAACTCTTCCACAGTACAGACCCTGGAGTCTCTTTTCCCTCCCTGCTCCCACCCCACGATATAATTGCTAATTAATAATAACGTTTAGCTCTCAGATAGCGCGTTCCATCTTCAAAGACCTCTGTCGACATTAATGAATTAATCCTCATCAACCCCCCTGTGAAGTAGGTGACAATTATTATCTCTGCCTCACAGATGTTAAACTGATTTGCAAAGAGGTCAAGTGACTTTGGGGAGGCTGGAGGGAGCCTGGCCGGGTACGAGGCCACTCCACAGGGGAACACGGACAAGCACATCCCAGAGGAGCAAGGGCTGGGCCCCGGGGCTGCGGGGGAGATGGAGAGACCCAGGGGCAGTAATGGATATGGGACCTGCAGACATGCTCATCGAGGGCAGAGCAAAACGAGGATAAAGAGCCAAAAACTAGGCCAGTGCGTGAGAGCGTGTGGGAGACCTCCAGTCCTCCACAAGAGCCCTGATACAAAAGGCAAGGATGCTTTGACAGAGGGACGGTGATTAGCAACAAAAGAGAGACGGGGAAGGAACACATCAGTCAAAGGAGCCGAGAAGGCGAAGCGAGGGAGGATTTCCATTTCGTGCTGCTGGTTTCCTCCCCTCCACCGCTTTGGGGAGGCTCTCCCAGCTCCCCCGTGCCTCTCAGGAGTTATTATCTAAGCCTGCTTTTGCTTCTAGAAGGAATAGCTGCTCCCACGGGGGGAAATGTGTGGACACATCAGGAAATCCGTGCCAGAAGCAGGGGGAGCATCTTGCCCAGTGTGAAACTCCAGCCCATGGCCTCAAACGTGCTCAAATGTCTCCACATCCTCTGCCACTGGTGGGCAAATCTCTTTTCCCTCCTTCCTCCCAGAACCGGTGGCATTGGCGGCACAGGCTCAGCCCCACAGGTGAGATGATGATGGCTACAGGGGCTGAGCCTTCCTCCCAGCAAAGGCATTTCCCAGGCAGCAAAACAGCAACAAAAAGTTCTCCTTGCTGTCCCACGAGTGAAAAGGGGCTTGTGGCATCAAAGGAAAATTAATTGGGCAGAGTTTGGAGGTTGAAACAAAGCCGGCTCGGGCACCGCAGCCCCACCGGTGGCTTTATCTCGCCGGCACAGAGCTTGGCAGTGCCGCTCCCCGTGCGGGGACAGGTGCCACCGGCACTGCCACCTCTGCCCCCCGCCACCCCCTGCCGCCCGTGTCCACAGCCCCCCGACTCCGCCGAGCAGGTAATTAACTCCCAGACAAAGGCAAGGATTTGAAGATTAACCTGGGCTCCGGAAGGAGTGGGGGAAACTCATTTACACCAAACAAAAGGGGAGGGGTGATTAGTTGCTCCAGTGACAACAGCAAGAGCCAGATAGGGCCAGGGAAAGTGATAAAGAAGCGGGGAAAGCGCTAATATCCCCCAGTTGCCTGCTTTTGCCTTTTTTTTTTTTTTTCCTTCTTTCTTTCTTTTTAAGCACTAAAATTCCACCATTTTCTATCATGCAAATTCGTGTGCCTAAGTGAGATTAAACTCTGGCAGGCTCCGTGCCTCCTTCCTCAAGTCCATTTCCCGCACTGAGATAAGGCCAACTTCCCTTAATGCATCTTACAAGGCAGTGGGAGTGTTCTGCAGGCACGCACTGGAGACGGCTTATTATCAATACAAATAACAGCTTTTCAGATACCGTCCTTCTCCTCCTACCTCCCCTCTCTCCTTTAAACCCAGGAACCCGGAGAGTGGCTTAAATAGCTGAAATGTCCTGCAGGGAGCAGGGTGAAGGGGGAGGCTGTGCCTGAGATGCTGCTGCAAGAAGTAGGACTTGCTAAGGAAACCAGAGTGGGACCCAGGAGAGGAGAGGAAGGAAAAGCATCGTTCCTCAGAGCCCAGTGGGATCTAAATCCTCCTTCTCACTCTGGGTTTCTGCCCCACTCCAAGCTCACAGCCTGCCTATTGCAAGTGGGGCTTCCTTGGATTTTGTTTCTTTTGGGATTTACTCCCAAAAACATCTCACTCTCCCCAAGGTCCAAGGCAGATTCCTGCAAACACAGGCAGTGCTGCTTTTGGGTGCTTTGTCTGGTCTCACAGCAACACCTGCAAGGAAGGAATGAGTACCAAAGGAAAGGGAGAACCTTCCAGAGCCTGCCGAGGACAGGGATGCTCCCTGAGCTGCTCATTTTAGCTCTGTCTGTAATCTGGGTTCATTTTTCCAGGAGAGATCCAGGTGCTAAGAACCTCCTTGTCCCCTTGGCAGCTCTGTTGTTGGCTGACATCAGCTTGGCACCACCAGCCTGACCCCATTTAGAGCAGTCCCCAAAATAGCAGGTCTGAACTTTGGTTCCTTTGGTGCCAAGGGTCCGTTGTCTCATTCCTGAGCTCATTTGTCCCACATTAGCAGAGAGGCACCGACCTGCTATTCCTGGATCAGCAGCAATCACCTTTTCCCTTTTGTACCAGGATTTCAAGACTGACAAGTGTTTCTGAAAGCCTGGCCAATGAGGAAATGTGGGAAAAACAGGGCTTGGATGGTTTCAGAAAGAAGGCAGCTAAGAGCTACCAGGATAACAACCTTCCCAAAAGCAAAAGGTTATTACAGAGGACACTGATCAATTGTTCCCCACATCCACTGGGAATAGGCTGAGAAAAACTCCACTTCATTTGCAACAAAGAAGGTTTAAGTTAGATATTAGCTATACATTTTCTAATTAAAAAGGTAGCAAAGCAGTAGAATAGATTGTCTGGGGAGACTGAAGAACCTGCTTTGTTAAAGATTTTCAAGAATAGCTTTCACATGTGCTTGGCAGCGAGGTCTCTGCCTGGTTGCAGGGGGACGGGATAAATTAGCTCTTGAGGTGCCTTCTCCCCACCTATTTTGGGATCTCGGCCATCCAACAGAGCCAACCCAGAAATAAATGTGCAGCTCACCCCTTGCTGCAGTGTGGGCATCCTCAGTTCCGGGTGATTCCACCTGTTTCTCTCCTTAGGGATCATTCCTGACCCTCGTGCCCTGAAGGAATTTCCTTCTCCCACCCCTGTCCCTGTTCTTTGCTCTCTCCCCCTCCCATAGCTCTGGGAGCTCCCTCCAGCAGCCCTTGGCCAAAACCAGAGGTGCCCTCCACCCATGGCTGTTTCCTAGCGGTATCCCCCAAACCCGGGCAGGAGGAGGGATGCAGGCACGGGCTCAGAGTGTCTGGGCTGGCTGATATGCACCCATCCTGCTCGCCTGGGGGAGCAGCAGGCTGCTGCAGTCCCGGCTGGAAGGGAAGAGCTCCCTGCCCCCCGCAGCAGCCAGTCCCTTTGGAGAGCACAGCCTGCCCCGGGGCACGATTTAATTGCATCCTGAGAGGCAGGAGTGCTCCTGCCTCCAGAGCTGTGCCCCCAGGCCCTTTCCTGGTGCAGCAAGGGGAAACTCAGGACCTGCTCAGAGCAGCCTGAACACCTCCCTCTTCCTGGCTAAACCTGCTAAAATGGAGACACCCCCTTTCCCACCTCCTCGCATCACCTCTCCTTTCCTATCAGGCTGCAGGAAGGGGCAAAACGTCCCATGGCCGGGTGCTGAGCTTTGCACATCCCTGGAATCTGGTGCTGAGGCACCCCGCTTTCCCAGGAGGGGGAATGAGCCCCACTTCCCACAAGCTGAATGTCCTTGTGGACAGGATTATTCCAGAATACATATTTATAGGGCCCATTTTCCAAGGCAGCAGAGTTAATCCTGGCACCCCAGCCCAATTTTCCTGGAGGTCATTAAGGCAGGTTTCCCTTTAATTGGACATGATAATTCACTTTCATGTCCTGCTCTGAGAAAGGGCTGGGTGAGCCAAAGAACAGCTCTTCAAATTAGGGGGCTGGCTCTCCAGAGCTGGAATTTCTGCCGGCAGCACGAGGATCCTCAGCACATTACAGGACTGAGCCCATCACTGAATCATCCCGTACTTAACTGCTGCAAGGAGTTAAGCTCTGACCTTTTCCTGCAGTACCCAAATATCTCTTCCTAATGATACAGCAAGACACGGGAGGGATGGGCCTGGGTGTCTGGTGATACAGGAAATTTAGGTCAGGAAACGGGAATCAGAAGAGAACAGATAGAAATTGTCCTGCATCACCCCAGCATCTGATAGCGACTTCAGAACTTGCTGGTGATCGACTTTGGCTTAAGAAACTCAGGCAGGTAATAAGAGATTGCAAGATAAACAGCCAGAGCCGGGGCTGGCAATGCATCCGCTTCCCCTCCACGCTTAATGGAGATGGAGAAAGTCCGGCTCTGGTTCGTCAGCTTGATTGCTTGAAGAGGAAAAGGAAAATGAAAAGGGAGAGAAGAGGAAAATAAAGGCCCTGAGTCTGGGTTTTTTCCCCACTTCTATTCATTAGGCTGTCAATAGTGCTCAGGCCTGGAATATCGACGGCGGATTAGCTCAACCCGACTCTGTGTACAAGACCAATGCCTTTTTAACCCAGCTTGTTTCCAAATCAATACACCCATCAGCATTCGAAAATTAGCCCGAGACGAGATTCCAATACTCAAGCTGGTGTGTCATGTTAAGAGGGCTCCAGGCCAAATCACAGAAGAAGCAGCAGGGAAAAAAAAACGTTGCTAGCAAGGGATTAGAAATTTTCCATTAATCTTCCCCCAGGCTAAGAGCTCATCAGGCTCCATGTGTGCCTCCACGAGGCTCCCCCTTGTCCTGCCACATGGACACAGGCTCTATCTACCATGAATGTCCATCTGCTTGACCATCACATGTGGCCACACCTGTCTGTCCCCTCTCCAGAAGTCGTGTGTGCTCACATGCTTGCTGAAGACCACTTAGCCACCAGAAGTGCTCCAGCACCCTGTGCTGGTCTTTCTCCTCCTCTTCCTCCTCCAGAAGTATGGAATTTCAACACACAAACACATATTGTTGCTAGGCATACACACACCCCCACAAAGCACACAAATCTGCCAGATCTCTCTTTTCCCCCAACACAAGTTTTACTTCAAGCACTGCCTCCAGCATGGAAAACAAAAAAACATCAAAAAACAACAACAGCAACAAACAGCACCACGGGTTTGCCAGTGACTGTGTCGGGAGGCAGAGCTGCCTGTATCCGAGCCCTGGGATTATGCCAGCGAAGTTGGATAAAACCAAGCCTGACAGAGTTCAAGAAGCATTTGGAGAATATCCTCAGACACCAGGTGTGACTCTTGGGGATGGTGCTGTGCAGGGCCAGGAGCTGGACTCCATCATCCTGGTGGGTCCCTTCCAACTCAGCAAGTTCTCTGATTCTGTGAAATCCATTTCCCAGCTTGGCATGATCCAAGCTTGTGGATCAGCCTCCACTCCTGCACCAAGCTGTGTCACGTGCTCAGTATATGAGCAAAGGGAGGAGAAGACACCAGGGCCAAAGGAACAGAAAGAAAAGTCCCAAGCACGAGCCCTCCACAGACTCCCTTCTCCTTACCTTGCACGATGAGATGGACACGCGATGTCTTGGGGTGATTGTCTGTCTGCACGGAGCAGGTGTAGGGGCCCTCATCGTACACGTCCACATCCTGGATCTGGATGCTGTACTGGGTTTTGGTGTTGGCCAGGAGCACCACCCGAGGGTCCAAGCACCACTTGTCATTGCCGGCATAGAGGATGGTGCTGCGGTTCAGCCAGGCCACTCGGGTCACCCGGTTGTCCACGGAGCACCTGGGGAGAGGCAGAGGTGACCCATCAGTGTGCTGCTCCTGGGCGCTCTCCCTCCCTCCCTTCCAGCCCTCCTGGTCCTCCTGGCACTATTTTTAGCTTTGCTGTCAGCAGCACTTTCAGAGACCAAGTGCTTTCAGTGTCCAAAGAGGACAAGGTCAGCACTTTCCCTGCGGTGCTCAGGGCACCGATATCCATCTAAACCAGCAGCTCCAGAAATCTGCCCAAGAGCTTCACAGAGTTTTCAGATGCAGGGAGGTCAGAGCCACCCAGAACCAGCCTTGCACTCCTCCATTCCAATGTATTCTTTTGCTGACTCCCAGACAAACAGAGCTGAGCCCAAACCTCCATCTCGAGTCCACACATTTTTTTGGGGGGTGCAGGTTGTTACTTCCTGCCCAAACCCATCACCTGTCATTCTCTCTGCAGACCTTCACATCCCTGCAGCCACGCAAAGAAATGCAAAGTGGTGCTGGGAAAGCTTGTGCTGCTTCACCAAGGAGTGAAGGGGAAATTTATCTTTGAAGAAAGCCAGCTCTGACACACATCTCTAAAGAGAAACCTTGAGCATCTGATCATTTGTCCCCTCTGTCAACTTTTCCTTCCGTGCCCATCACCTGCACCGCTGCACCTCCCTCACTTGTGCATTCACCCCAGCTGAGCACTTCACTCATCCAGGGATGCTCTGGAGGTAGAAATCCTCTATATTCAGCCTCAATAAGCACCTGAGTTCCCTCCAGAGACAGCACAGTGCAAACCTGGAAATTATTTTGATCCTGAAGGAGATAATTTTCCTGCCAACATTAGCTGGGATCAGTCTTGCTTCTCCCAAAGGTTTCTGCCAGCTCTGTAACCCTCCATCCCCACGTCCCCAAGCCAGGTTTGAATCCTCCCATTGCCACCAATCATCTCCAGACAAGCATCAAGACCTTCTCTAGCCAGCAGAAACCTGCAGGCCCCACAGCCAGCTAGAGCCCTGCTTCTCTGTGAGGAACTTTGGGATTACGGAGCCGTTGGGATTTAGCCATGCTCTGCTGGAGGCTGGCTCCAGAGCATAATGTCCCTGTGTAAAACCACCCAGCCTAAGATCCACACTTTATATTCTTCCCCAAATTACTTCATTACGTGTGCAGTGGCTGGGATGCAAATTAACTTCAGAGGCAGCGAGAGGGAGCCCAGCAGCTTCTGGGACATCTCACTCGGGGTGACTTCAAGGAGTGTAAAGGATTTAATGGGCTCCAGGTGCCAGACTGCACAAGCAGGAGAGGTAATGGCAAGGATGGGTTTATCTGTGGCACGTGGACTTGTCCTGGACACTTTAGGGCGTGTGTCCTTTCTCTGGGTGAGCTGTCTTACTGGGGGTCCTTACAGCCTCCTTCGGGTGGGGATTCACCTTTTCTCCAAGGTTACAAGTGATAGGACAAGAGGAAATGGCCTCGAGTTGCACCAGGAAAGGTTTAGATTCAATATTAGGGAAAATTTCTTCACTGAAAGGGTGGTCAAGCCCTGCCACAGGCAGCCCAGGGCAGTGCTGGAGTCACTGGAAGCATCTAAAAGCCACATAGATGTGGCACTTGGGGACATGGATTAGCAGAGGACCTGGCACTAAAGGGGAATGGTTAGAGTTTTTTCCAACCTTAATGATTCCATGATGGGACACTTCTGCTCCTTTGTCCATTACTGATGCCAGGGAAGATGCAGGTACCCCCCTGGGGACAAGTTGTCTCATCTCATTCAGCTCCTTTTTGGAACCTCTTTGGCCCCAGAGACTACAGGAGAAGCCGAAACAACCACCCAGCCTCAACACACAGCTTCTGTGGGTTTGGGGTGACAGAGGAGCTGTGCCCAAGGTGAGATGTGTTGTCTGCAGTACAGGACACCCCTGATTTGCCAGTACCCAAGCCCTGCTCCATGCTCCCTCTCTGGTGTGAAAAACAGCCAATAAATGAAACTATTTTACTACTGTTCCATAATGATATTACGATAATAATAAATTAAATGTGAGCAGATTTTTATGATCTACATTAAAAAAAGCAATAGATTCAGCATGGGCTGAACACCAAGAACTCGGCTCTTGCTCTCAGCTGCATTACAACTTGAGTAAAAGGCCTGAGAGTTTAGTTGCAGAAGTTGAATTAAACTGGAGATTTCTTCCCAGAGGATGGGTTTAGTCTATTGAACTCAAAACCTCAGCTCTGCTGGTAGCTCAGACCTATGGGGCACGAATAAAATGAAGTGGTTATTTGGTGTTTGGCTCTGGTACCATGAAATAGGCTCCTGTGGTGGTTCTACACAAACACAGGGGTGTCCAGGGCTGGGTGATGAGAAACCAGATGTGAAACCAGATGTGACTTGAATTCCTTAACCAGTCCCCTCTGCAGACGTTACCTTGAGGAACTGTAAGCAGGCTGAACTAAAAATATATATTTCCTCTCTCCTCCTCCACGCCACATTTCTTTATGAAATGCATCAGCTTGGAGATCCTTGGATAATAATGGAGCCAGACAGTGTGCAATCCAAGCATTCCCTCTATCATATGGGCATTTAAGTGCTTTTGAAAAGCAGCGGGGCTCAGGTAACGCATGAGGCAGCAGTGAAATAAGCGCTTTCGCCCTTCACAGCACCTGGGCACAATCTCTCCTTATCACCCAGACACGCTTCCCTGTCCCTGGGATCGGCAAGCTTCAAGCTGTTACTTTATATTCTTCCCTGCCTCTTAAAGCTCCTGAGCCAACAAATATATATATATATAAAATAAAGCACGGCAGCAGCTCCTGGGAAAGAGGTGCTTTGACCTCTGGATGCGCTGGGCTATTTAGGGATTGGCAGTTCTGCTCCTTCCTGAGCTGCTTCCAAGCCCTGTGCTCCTCCTGCTCCTCCTGCTCCTCCTGGCACAGGCGCCGGCCGGGGCCCCGTGGCCGAGGCTGGTCACAGCGACCCGATGCTTTTCCAGCCCCTCCATCTGCTCCTCCTTCCCTCCTCCAGCAGCTCCTCTCCCCGGCAGCCCGGTGCGGGGATGGGAAGGCTCCTCTCCCCCGCAGGGGCAGCCGAGCGGAAAGCCTTTGGCTTTGGGCAGGAAACCACGCTCCAGGCACAGGAGGAGAGCAGAGCCACCGCCGAGCCCACAGCCTCCCCTCTGCCCACCCTGCTCCTGGCAAAGTGCAAAGCCCTGGGATGCCTCCTCCACCTCGCTGGAAGCTCTCACTTTCCCTCTCACCCCATGATGTGCCAGGGAGGGAGGGGAGGGAGAGGTCCTTGGGGTGCTGGAAAGCAGTGCTTGCCTCCAAAAAGATGATCTAAAAACAATTATGCACAGATGAGGTAATTTTCTCTCTCAAGATCCTTAATCCTTGTTCCACTCCTGCTCAGACAGCAAGGACTTCTCCTCCAGGAAGATGATGGAACTGCTGTGTGCCAGCACAAGGTAGAGATGATACTGCTCTGGATGCTGCTGCCTCTCTCTGCTGCTGCTTTCCCAATAAACCCAGAGTCCCAAGCCTCAGGGTTTCTCCCCTGGGAGATGGGAACACTGCCTAACTCACCACTGCTGCATCATCCTGGGGCAGGCAGGGATGGTTTGTATGGAGAAGCAGCTCCTCACGCTGCACCAGACCCTCAGCTCCCTGCAGCCTCTGAATGATCTCAAAATGACCACAAATTTGGGCATTTTAAGGGAGCTGCACACACTGAGCAAAGGTGAGAGCTGCAAATCTCCATCCTCCCCACCTGTCCCAAGCCACCTGCTCGTCCCTCGCCCTGCACTCCCCGATCAATGACGTGTGGTGGGTGCAAAGGGACACGGGCTGATGCTGCCCCTTCCAGATCTGTCAACATCTCCCACAGCCAAAACTCCTGGGCTTCGTTATCCACCCTCTTCTATCAAGTTGGTCCATTAGGGACTGGCCACTCTGCCCCAAACTGGTATTCCCAAACATTTCTGCAGCCTGAGGGTTGAGCTCATGAAGCCAAAGGCCCCCCTGGCTGCAGGGACAGCACTCAAAGACAAATTGGAAGAGGGAAAGCAACACCACAACAATTCTGCCAGCGAGCACAAAGATGAGTCGGGCTGAAAATGCCACCAAAGCCACCAGTGGGGACAAAACAGCCTCACAAACAAGCACCAGGAATAAAGAAGCAGCAGGGTGCTGGTGCTGAGTTCCCTGACCACTGCTCCCACCCGTGCTGCACCCAGCCCCCAGCACCCCCCTGCGACTCCAGAGCACACACAGATGGCACACGCCAGCAGTGACGTGCCCTCCTGAATGTCTCTCCTTGCTTTCTCGAGTTTGCACACAAAAAAATGACAGGAGAGGAGGTGGGCTGGCAGTGGGGGGAAGGAGGTTTTTAATTACTGAAGTGTAGTAATTGGCACACAACACTTTTTTGTTGCCTCTTATGCAGATTGCTGGTGTTCCAGAGGGCTGGGCTGGAGAGCACAGATTGTCTCAACCCAGCAGGACACACAAGAAATGAATAATGTTAATTAGAACTGAAAAGAGCTCAGCAAAATTACCAACCTGATTGCTGCTTTCATTGCAATTATCAGGGTACAAGCTCCATCATGGGGAGAACAGGGATGGGGCTAAGCCTGGCTCACCCCAGCAAATGTGGAAGCCCAACCTGGGCTGTGACCAAACTGACCCTCCCCAGGCTCATTTCACCTTCCACCACTCCCTAATTTTCATGGCATGCCCACCCTAGAGAAGCCACCTTCCTAAATCCCGGCCACTTGATGGAATCTCACAACAGCATCGACCCAAATTCTTTAGGTTGGAAAAAACCTTTAAGACCACTGAGTCCAAGCATTAACCCAGCACTGCCAAGCCCACCCCTAAACCATGTCCCCAAGTGCCACACCCACCATCAAGCATCCCCAGATGTCTTTTCATTTTCTTCCCAGTCTAACTCAGCTATTCCCACACACTTCCAGATTTTTAATCAATCCCACACCAGCAATGTTTTGTCTCTGCTGTGAGCTAAAGAGATCAGGAAAAAGTTTGGGGTTTATCTTAAAACTGGGTGCAAACCCTCCCACTGAGGCTGGGTAGGATGACAGGATGCTCTGGCCCTGCCTTGTCCCCAGCTTCTCATGTTCCAGACATCACCTTCCTGCCTCTGCACCATCGGCTGAGCTATAAATGATCAACTAAACCAGCCCGCCGCCGCAGGCAGAGCTCCACATCTCAGATTTATTTCTGTGATTATCACATTTTATTGTTATTTATTAGGATTAATTAAAGGCCGGGCTGTGAACAACTCAATCCCAGTCAGGCACAGTCTCACAGACTTCCCTGTGATGCTTAGAAGAGAATTTTGGCCATCAATTCCCCAGCAAAGGGAAAGCTGGGGCCAGATTGTGCCACGCTCCTTGGTTCAGGCACTGCCCAGAATCCTGTAAGGCTGGGATGCCCATGCCATGGACAGCCTGAGGTGTGGATATCACACAGAACATGGTCTGAAAGCTTTTTAAGTAACAAATATCAAGCCTAGCCTCTCATTGTTACAAGCCAGCCTGGTTTCGCTCTCTGTGCTGCATTGGGTTAAGTCATGCACCAGCAATTTCTCCCAGTCCAGCCCTTCTCCAGCAGGATTTACAGCATCTGCTCCCTTTCCGTGCACACCCAGCCTGCCTTTCTCACACAGCCTCCCTGCAGCACCATCTGCTCGCATCCACAGGGCTGGCCAGTGCTGCCCTGCACACCAGCCCCACACTGCACACACTGAGAGCACGCCTGTGCACCCACACACATGGCAACAGCCTGTGCTCCTCCAGGGATAATCCCATTCTGCAGGAGCAGGGACACCCAGCTCAGGCCGTGGAGCTTGGATGGCAAGGTTGGATGTGCTGGTCACAGGCTCCTTGCAGGAGACATTGTTGGATTAAAATTTCCACAGGTTTGGTACTGCTGCAAGCCCCCAGTGCTCAGCCAGGGCTCTAACGGGGGCTGGAGGCTCAGCCCAGCTGGGGTGAATGGCTGTGATCAGGTTTTGACATTCCCATCCTCATTTGCTCCCCAGGACCAGCCCAGTCATCCTCACCCTCACGGTGAGTTAGCCAGAGGGGATCCCTGGAGCTCCCACTGATGTGACACCACCAAAGACACAGCCCGAGGAGATTTTCACAGCTCACAGGACCAAGAAACCTCTTCCCTGCATGGGCAGTTCCTGACAGGCAGGAGCTGACCCAGTGATTAACTCAGCAGTGGGGTCTGGCAGGCAAGGGGGGTCCCTGCTGGGGCTGGTGCCTTCTCCTGCCCCCCCTGCAGCAGCCAGAGCATCTCCAAAGGCTGCAGGGTGAGGAGACACCCTCGGATCAGCTGCCACCCCAGTGCCTCTTCAAAATAACACTGAGCTGCTCAAAAGAAACCCTCAGAAGTGAAAAATAAAACCCCTTTGTTTTTCCCCCTCTCCTCCCTGCCCAGACAGTTCCATGGTGGTTGTTGCAGAGGGAGTCAGGGCCCCAGACTGGGAGGTCCTGCCTTTCCCACTGGCTCATGTAAGTTCCTGCCCTTCATTCCTGCCCTCTGCGAGGCTTTAAAGAGATCTGGCACCTCCTTGCCAGGGAGTGCGAGGTAACTCATGTTTATAAAGTACCTGATCTCCTCAATTGAAAGTTTATACATGCAAATGATTCACACTAATTACATTAATAATAATACTGGGCTCAAAAAGATCCGCCTTGGTTCACTGCCCGGGATTCACAGAGCTGCAAACAACTCCCAGGGTGCTGCCTTAGACACGGTTATCGGCAAATGCCAAGGAAACAGGAGGAAACCGGACTGGGAAGGGAAGAAGAGCTGCAAAAAGAGCTGGAGCTCCTGCTGCCTGAGCATCAGGCCGGGCAGGGAGCAGGCACGGATTCCGTGAACACTGCGAGCATCCTGGGAGAGCCCTGTGCCGGCCCCGGGGCTGGTGCAGAGCGGGCAGATCGCGATGCAGCCGGCAGGGACGGCTCGTCTGGAAAAGTCTTTATCTCTCTGCAATGCAGCAGTGCACCAGCACCTTTCCAAGTCCCGTGCTCGGCTCATCCAGCCTTTCTATTTATCCTCCTTTTGTCTCTGCTAACAACAGAGCTCTGCACATCTATAGCATCTTCCATCTCGGCATCTCGGAGCGTGCCACACCACATCAATGAGGGCAGAGCGCGGCAGGAGGCAGCGTGTCCCTAACCCCGCCTGTGGCCGCCTCCACGGGCCACCTCCAGAGCCGGCGTGCCCTCCAGAAGTGCTAATGGCACCGGGGACAGGCGACACCAGCGCCAAAATGCCTGTGGGCAGCCCTGTGGGGACATGGGCGGTGTACAAATGACAGGGGTCCCACCAGGGAGCTCCCACGCTGAGCGGTGGGACAGTTATTCCTCAGGGCTTGCTCCTTTTGCACATCCCCAAAGGCCAAGTGATGAATTGGAGGCTCCTGGATGCCAGCAGGCACAGAGCCCTCGCTGAACGCCACCCCTTCCCTGGCAGGCTTCCAGGGTTGCCTAGGGAAGGATCCTCACTCCTGCAGGGAGAGCACCAGCCCAGTCCAGGACCGGGCTCTGGCAGCTTCAAAAAGAGGTGTGGAAAATGCCTTAAGAAGAAAATAACTCCCTGATGATCTCATCCTCTCCCCTCAAGCGTTACGGAGCAGTGTAAACCCTGGAAAACAAGGTCTCCCCATCTGAGGAAGCGAGGAGAGGTCGATTTCTCTCTCTGCCTCCTAAAGAACAGGGATTTCTCTCCTTGCTCTGCACTTCTCTCTAGAAAAAATGTTCCTTTGCCACCTCCAAGTCCCGGCTGAGGCACTCAAGTCACCGCAGCTCCCCAGCCTTCAGCCCCCGGGCAGCTCCCGCTCTCCTGCTGCCGTGCCGATCCCCGGCGCTGAACTCGCTCCATTACCAACTGTGCCCCGGAATAAATCCCGGTTCTGCTTTGCCAAGTGACACTAATGGCCCTGGAATGAAGCGATGCCATCCCCCCCCCAACAGGCTGCAAAGGAGAGCGTTTAACTACGCACACAGGCAAGGGACTGCTGAGCTTAACTGCACTGAAAATGTATTCCAAAGGAAGCGATGCACTTAACTTATCACAAGTGGGAAATTATCACTGAAGTGGCTTTTCCTTAGAAGTTGAGGCACAAAACAGGAATGGTGAGGGGTGAACGCTTTTTTGCCAGGGCTGCAGGGAGAGATGGAGGAGGGAATTAGAGGCTGCTGGAGGATGCTGCGAGTCTGCGGGCTCTGTGAGGAGGAGCAGGGGGGCAGAGGCAGGGAGAGGCGCTGCAAACAGTGGAGACAACTCGGGGAAACCAGCCCAGGAAGGACACAAGATCAGGAATCAGCTTTTGAAGGCACTGGCAGAGCTGCTCAGGACACTGGGGAGCTGTGGGAGCTTGCAGTGTCACTGCCTTCTGCTCAGCAGCTGGCTCTACACAGATCATGGGACGGTTTTGGTTAGAGGACCTTGGAGATCATCCTGTTCTATCCCCTGCCATGGGCTGGGACATCTTCCACTTGAGCAGGTTGCTCCCAGCTCTGTCCAACCTGGCCTTGGACAGAGCTAGGGCCTAGGAATGAGCTTGGGGCAGCCACAACTTTCTGTAGCAAAAATATGCTGTTATTATACCTATGTATATCTATATATATCCATCTATCTATTCTCTATCTATATATAATATATCTATATATACCATGCCATCTCTATAATTCTAGCCTGGGAATAATTGCAGGTTACTGCATCACCTTCCTACACCAGCTCTCCCTCATGCTCCTAATTGTGTCTTCACCACGACACCCCAGCTCATCGTGCTTCTGCTGCCAAATGGGGAGAGATGGCGACAGACAGGACAAGGACAAGCAGCAAATCCTTAAAATTAAAATAGAGAGGTGGTCCAGGCGACCCAAGGCTGAGTAGGAGGAGTGGGGCATCCCAAGCCTTTGGAGATGAATTCTGAAGCCTTGCGGTGCTGTGCTGCATCCCGGGCTGATTCTTCTTTAGTAGAAGAGCACAAGTAGCTGAGAGAAGAAGATAAACTGTGCCTCTTGCTCTGACAGAGAACCCAGCCCCCTAACAAGGACATGCACAGCTTCTCACAGGTGCACAAACCCCAGCACAGAGCCAGATCTTCTCCCACCACCTCACCAGGAGGGGGTTTGCTACATAAGCAAAGTTCAAGTGCTCGTCTCATGACTTCCATGTGATTCATCACAATGGGCTGGGGACTTGTGCCTGATAGGAGAGGCTGGAGAGGCATTGACATAGCAAGGCAAGTGTAGGACCAGAGGAAGTGGAGGGGAGGGACAGGAGGGATGTCAAGGAAGGAAACCTGTTGGAGCCAAAACAATGGGATCTTCTCCAGCCATGCCATGGCACCAAAGACCTTTCCTCATTTATAAAATACCACTAATGAGACCAGAAACAAAAGAGGGAGTGAGGGAAAGGACCCTTCCCAGTAAAGACCCCCCCAGCCTTCCCTCTCCCCTTGAGGACATCATCCTTAAAATATATTTCATTTCACAGCTGCATTATGGTACCACAAAATCCTGCGAATCCAATTTAAGAACAGATTACCTCCTCACTTACTTCATTTGAAGCAATTACATGTTAATTTTCATTGAGACCAGCCTAATGCATACCAATCTGATGCTGCAATCTCATTTGAATACTTGAGGGAAAGCTAGTTGGGCTCTGGGCTCTGGAGGCTCATATTTAAAGGGCCACTTCACATTTCCTTTCCCTTTTCCCCTGGTTATTTACGTTCTCATCACTCTTGTGGTTCTCCCTCCCTCCCTTCTGGGTGTTCCCAACAGCTGCTGCCACTCCTGAGACAAAATAAAAATGCCCAGTAAGTTTTACAGTAATGCTGCTGTGCCCATCACCAGTCCAACCCTCCAGGCACGACCTTCCCCAGGCCAAGAGTCAAAATCAACCACGCTTTTCTCCATCAGTAAGCAACATCCCAGCCTCAAAGTCACTGGGAAACACGTGCTGGTCTCTGCAGAGAGACTCCTCCTCCTCCCAGACCAGGAACTGCCTCCACCACGTTTCTGGCTGATGGTTATCTCCAGCTCCCTCACACTCTCTCAGTCTCCTATCTCTGCAGAGCCGCGGTATCGATCGGTGTCTCGGACACCGAGCTTGGAGTAATTAATAATGCCAGGAGAGTGTGGATCCTGCCCGGGGTTGAGTGGGGAGGAGCTGCCCCTGGCTGCCTGCACGCATCCTGGTGATAAGCATTCATGTTGGAGGCTGCACCTTAATTAGATTTTTCAGATTGCAGAAGCCCTGGAACACTTGTGCAGACACCATATAAATGTATATTGCATTGTACTGTAATTAATCCAAGGTGATGGAGCAGGAGCCAGGGATTCACAGTGAAGCAAATCAGCCCCAAAACTTCAGCACATCACCGGGCTCCAGCTCACCTGAACCAGCTACAAACCAAGAAATCTCCCTCTTCACTCCACCAGAGACACACTGGACAACAGGAACATCCCAGAAGCCAAAGGTTTCCTGGTGCCTCCTCCCCAGACAAGGCTCCCACCATCAGCTGGACATCTTTCCTTCCACACGAGCAGTTTAACAGCCAGAAAGACAACAAAGAGCACTAACGACAAGCAGAGATTAATTGCAGCTCCTCCTCCCCAAAAGAAATAATTGATTGCATCAGGCAGGTGTCTGTGCTGTCGCTGAGAGCACGTGGATGTCACAGCCATGGGCTCCAGATGTTTGTATCCCACACTGGACAGCCAGGATGCTCCATGAGCACCGAGGGAAGGGATGGGGTGAGAGAGTTTTGTTGGAGAAAATCTTTGGAAAAGGAGTTTGTGCTGAGGATAACTCGGGGAAAGTGCAGGAGGAGATGAAGTGACAGATGAAAATTTTCTGTGTGAAACATCACTCAACCTCCTAAAGCCTCCAGTGCCAGTGCAAGTCACCTGCCTAGAGCAGGGGGGAGCTTGCTGGGAGCTGTGGGACTTTTTCCTGGCTGTTATCAGCTTCCCTAGAAGACAGAGATGCTCAGTCCAGGCTTGGATAGTGCAGGGCTGCTGCCTGTGCCCACAGATATTTGCCTGCAGCAGAGATGCTCTGCTGACATTGAATACACCCAAACCTGGAGCTGAGCTGGGTTTGCACCCGACTGCCTCACCCTGCCCCTGCCCCCTCCATCCTGGGGCAGCCAAGGGGTTTCACACACATTTGGAAACTCCTTTAATTCCTATCAATGCAATCAAACTGCTGCTTTTGCCCGCAGGAAACAACCACCAGCACATCGGATTCTTTATCCACATAAAGCCCCTGGTCTGGGTGAGAGCCCTGGGGCACATCCTGGCTGCTCCAAGCCCCACAGTGGCTCGTTCAGAGGGTCCCAGGGCACATGGCTCAGCCTCCATTGTGCCCAGAGGGCAAAAGGCCCTTTGTGGAGGGAGGGACTGAGCTGGGATCCTGCTCTGCCACAGCACCAGCAGCTTTGGGAAGGATGGAACGAGTCGCAGGGCCCCACGGTGTATGGTGAGAAACCAAATAATCAGGATTCAGGGGAGGAAAGGCAGTTACCTGGGCAACAGCGAGCTGCTAATCCATCTGCCACCCCGCAGGACTGCCCAGCTGCTCCTCTGCTGCCAGGGGGAGCCCCCAGACCAGACTGCAGCTCCACGGCATCGCGGGGCTTTTCCCAGCCCGGGCTGGGTGGGAAACCAGAGCTGAGCCCACCCTCAGCCCTGCCCTGATGCAGCCCCTCCCCAGGCACGGGAGCTCTCAGCAGAGCCAGCAGCTCCTGCTGCCCGGCCCCACAGCCCGAATGAACCATCAGCCTTCAAGCACCAGGGCACAGAAGGAGCTGAGATCCCACAGCTCTGTCCTGCCCCGGTACCCTCCCTTCCCAAGGGTGCTCTGTCCCTGCTGCATCTCCCATCACACGCAGATCTCTGTGTGAGCAAGGAAGGAGATGCCTCTGCTGGCAGGCATGGATGCAGGTGCCAAGGTGACACAAGGACACGGCGGATGCAGGGGATGCCAGCACCCAGCCACGCTGTCACTCTCTTGTCCCAAGCACACCCCCACCCCTCTGTGGTGACGTGGGGCCCGCAGCAGCCTCTGCTCCCCATCCAGCTGTTTGGCAGGTGGAGAAACACCAGCACTCCAGCTAAAACAACCGTGTTGGTGGCGTGGGGTGGCATTTCAAAGCACCCAGAGAGACTTCGCCTGTTTCCTACTGATCCAACTCAGTCCCTCTACGAGCCTTTGAAAACATGTCCTTTATAGTTTTCCATTTTGATGTCACATCTGTAAGAATATATGGTGGGGCTTTTTTCCTTCTTCTTCCCCTCTTCTTCTTAAGAGGAGATATCACACTTTGAACTCTAATTTTTATTTATTTTCATTTTCTAGAAAAGGACTGATTCCCCACTGAGCAGAGATGGAGGAAGAGAAAAGGGGGTGGGGAAGAAGCCTTCAAAAAGTGCCCAGATTTAATTTTTATATCAGAGGAACAGAAAGAGAAATTTGTTGATGATCAAACAGATTCAAGTACCTTAAAAGAAAGCGACCGCCAGTAAATGGAAACTAGTTAAGGAATTACATGAAAGACATGGGAGATGCTCGAGAAGCAGAAGAAATGCTGTAACCAAGTGGAAAACCAAACCCATCAGTCCCAAACCACTGGAGCAGCGAGGAGCAGGAGTGAAGTATTTGCTCTGCAGCAGCAGCAGCAGCAGGTGACGGGAGAGCTGGGGGTTTGCAGAGGTGCTGAGCCGGCTCCGTGCGGAGGGAGCCCAGCGCCAGGAACCAGCACCCTGCCAGGGTTTTACCTGCTTGCCTCCCTGCACAGCTAAAACAAGTGGAGGCAGGCAAATAAAGGGCTGCATCACTCTGAAAAACAGCTCCCCGGGGGCTCTGTGTTTTCCTTTTCCTCCTCGGCACATTCCAGCTCGAGTGAGCTGGGTTTATAAATTCGAAGGGAGTGGGATTGTTTGGGTTGGGGTTTTTTTTCTCCCTTTGCTTTGGTTTTAATCCAACGGCAGCACTTTAACACTCAGGCTGGGAGCCTAAAAGCCGGCAGAGCCGGGCAATGGGATGTGGACAGGGTGATTTAGGGAAGGGAGGGGCAAGCAGAAGAGGAGGAGGAGGGACGGGAGCACCAAGCTGGCCTGCAGGAGCCGGAGGCAGACAGCGCTTGAGAGATGGAGCCGGACCCATCTCAACCCTAACAAGCCTTCCCAAGCCCTGAAGAGGCCAGATCCTATTGCTTCCTGAACTGTGACCCGCCTGGCTTAGCTCGGAAATCTTTTAAATAGGAAAACAGAGCCGGCATTTGCTTTCATGCAGAGTCAGTGGTGAGCAAAGCCCAAGGGTTGCATTAGATTAGCAGCGGGCTCCTCGAAGGCATGGAAACTTTGATCATTTAATATGTATGCACCGTGTCAGAGCGCACAGGTCTCCAAACCCCAGTAAATGTTTTATTAGGGCAGCTCTGGCTTTTATGCCCAGGCCTTGCTCCTTTTGGACTCTGGGGATCTTGTTGTGATTGGAAAGACACTGCTCATCATCTCCCTCTCTCCCAGGAAGGGCTGTGCGCCTCCTGCCTTGCTTTTCCCTCGGATCTCACTTGCAGTGCCTTGGAGCCCAGGAGCCTGGATGGTGGCAGGAATATCCCAAAATGACTCCCTGCCTTCCTCAAAGATTCTTCTTGCCTCTTGCAGCAAACCCCAAGCCGTGAACTCTGATGTCAGTGCTGATCACAGTGGGAGCAAAGCTCTGCTCTTCCTCCTCCATCACCACCTTAGGGACTTGGGGACGTGCTTTAGGGGTGGATCTGGCAGTGCTGCCTTAGTCCTTGGACACAATGACCTTAGAGGTCTTTTCCAACCTCTCTGATTCTATGGAAGTGGCCACCAATCCCACTAGGACATGGCAGAGCCAGTCACCCTCACCAGGAAGCCACCAGGCTCTCTGGAGAGGAGACTTCTGACTGAAGCCTTGCAGAACCAGCCCCAAGCTCCCCTGAGTGCAGAACATCTCAGTCTTACCAGAAGCATACTCTGATTTTATTCTTTTAATTTGCAAATGACTTGTAGCTGACAAAATTTGGAAGCCATTCATTGCCAAAGCGATTATTTGTTGTTGAAAATGTCATTTTTGTTGGAAATTTAGAAGAAAATCCCCACTAAACAGCATAGTTTGCCCTCCACGCTGCCACACACAACTCAAAGTGGATATAACCCTGCACAGCTTCCAGATTTCCAGCTTTTCAAGAGCTGGGATTCAGATTAGGAACCAGTGCATGAAGAGAGAACGGGGCAGATACAATCAAGGACTCTGCTTAAAGGACACTGGGCCAGAAGCATAAATCTGAGTGCACAGTCCTACAAGAGACAATCTAGGGGGAGATTACACCGCTCGTAGAATTAAAGCACCACCTTTTTTTTTTCCCCGATTGTAAAAAATATTTACATCACAAATAGACAAGAAAAGCCTAGTGCCAAGAAAATAGGGGATTTTTATAGATCCTGTTTCTGTAAGAAATTACCAAGACAACAAGTCACTAAGTTCTGAGAAAGGATTTGACATTTTCCTGAATAAAAATAGCACCTGAAGTGGCATCATTTAGGATTACACCTTATGGGCAAGTGCTGCTGAAGCAGCCAGAGAATAAAACCCTTCCCATGGGTGGAAAAATTCACCTGTGGGATCCCACCAGGAATGCTTCATTCTCTCCCCCTTCCTATAGGATTTCACATTAATTTCCACAGGATCCTCTTGGTTTTGTCACTATGAAGTTTGATTGGACAAATTTTTTTTGCCATAAAGGAATTACAAGGAGCAGGAATTGTCTTGCTTCAAGGCACGGGCACATCATCAGCTCAGAATGACAATGACCCCACAGTGCTATGTTGTGCTTTAGGGGATTTCTGGATCAAGCAGAATTCCAGGCTTCTCCTCCCAGGTGCAGCCACTTGTGCAGTGAGATCTGCCCATAGGAGCACACTCCAAAATTCCAACCCACTGGGTCATTGCTGCCAAACACAAGAGCAAGAGGGGTGGGGGTGGGCAGGTACCTGGGGGGAAGGGAGCACCTGGTCCAGGCAAGGATGCATCCCCCAAAAACATTCCCTGGCTGTTCCACCTTGCAGGATTCCCTTAAAAGCACAAAGCCACCCATGTGCACATGGTGGCACACCACGACAAAAGGAGACCTGAGCCAAGAAAAACGGGAAAGCTTGGGCATGGAATGGCTGAATGAGGATTTTGGATAAGCATTATGACCACGACAACTTTCTGCATTTTCTACCTCCAGCAGAAAGGCCTGAGGAGGGTGGACAAAGGCAGATGATGAGGGGTTGGCAGTGCCACACCACCACAGACCTCATGGGAACACTGAGAAGGGAGAAGGGAGAAGGGAGAAGGGAGAAGGGAGAAGGGAGAAGGGAGAAGGGAGAAGGGAGAAGGGAGAAGGGAGA
>VZUI01098128.1:0-29137 GCA_013401135.1 Cettia cetti | reverse complement strand
CCCCCTCCGCGCCGGCAGCCAGAGCCAGGCCCCGCTCCCCGCCCGCCGGGGATGCGCGCCCGCATCCACCCGCACCCAGGGGTGGGATCTGGGAAGGGGGACCGAGGGCTTGGGCTGCGAGCAGCCCGGCTCTGCTTGATGCGAGAGTCCCGCTTGGGACAAGGGGATCTTTCATTAGACACTGCCTTGTATCCACAGAGTCATTCCCAAACTGCTCGGCACTGGCTCGCATCGTCAAATCCTAGAATCATTTACATTGGAAAAGGCTTCTAAGATCATAACTCCTTCCAGTGAAGAAATTCTTCCTAATATCCAATCTAAATATCCCCTGGCGCAACTTGAGGACATTTCCTCTTGTTCTGTCACTCGTTAACGGATCCCATTGAACAATGGGAAGGCGTCAGTCTCCCGGGGTGCTCCCTGCGCAGGCACCCGGCGCTTGGTGAGCTCTGACACACTGGGGTGTCGGCAGTGTTTAATGAGCATTTGCACCCTGTTAGCCCTTGGCGGGGTAGCGGAGGGGCTGGCGGGGCCAGGAAGGTTGTCCTGACTCCCCTGGGTGAGCAGCATCTGGCAGCACATCCATGCCAAGCTCCAGAGCATCACTCCACCTTCCCCAGGAGCTGCAGGGGATATCAGTGCACAAACTGCTGTTAGAGCCAGTAGGTTAAATTGGTGCCGAGAGCAGCTGCGCTGCCAGACCCTCCCCCCCGAGCATTTTGCTGCTGGGAGGTGTGAAGAACAAAATCCAGGATGTGTCCAAAAGCTATCACAGACTGGCAAGCAGAGTGGCCAAGGAGTTGTCAGGTCCCTCTAGACCCTGCCACTGAGCATTTCCTGCCTCTCGAGACTGCTGGGAGGATTAGCCAGCCTTTTACAAAGCAGGCTGAAATTAGAAGGCCTAAACTGCCAGGGTGAAACCAGCACGGAGCAGGATGCATGCGAGGGGAGCAGACATGGGAATTCACCCCGGGAAGTTTCTTCCAGGGAAAAGGCTTCGGAGATACCACCAGGAACAGAATTTTTTTATTGACTGACCAAAGACAAAACTCAAACAAAGAAGGGATTAAATCCCCGGGTGGGAGGAAGGAAGTGAAGCCATGATCCTCACTGCGTTTGTCATTATTGGTAATCCTATCAGGCAGGCAATCGTTAGCGTATGGATAATTGTATTCTTAGCAACAATCAACCACGGTACTTATCTCCCCTTCTCCACAGAGCTTTGCATTTCCTGGGTCCCGATCGTCAGAGCTGCTCTAGAGCTCAGCCAGATCACCCGGAGATTGGCAGGTCACAGCGATCTTTGCTTCAGTAGCTGTTCTGTGTATTTGGTCCCTTCTTCCCCTTACTTTCCCTAATCCCGGTAGCCACGAAGGCATCATCCTGAGTCCAGTGCATCACTCTGAGCCCTGGAAATTGCTCATGGCAAGAGACAGAACCAGGGCGGGCAAGTTCCAGGGTCTGGGTCCTGTGCTCACGTGGACTGTCAGGTTTTGGCACAAAGAATTCTGGGTGAGACCGAGAGAAACTGGCCACTGTGAGCTGCTAATAGGGTGACATGGGGTGTTTTTGTGTTACACACGTTTCCAGCTGTCACAGTGCCCTTAATTACTGCCAACACCCAGGCTCTTTCTCCCTGGCAGTACAAATTTTCCACGGCTCTTGGTTGGAAGTGTGTTGGAGGGTGTTTGCCCGCTCAGGAATGCAGCAGCATGTGGCTTGCATTAACCCAGCATGGAGACAGCACTTCAGCCAGCACCCTCCCAAGCACAATTTATCACTGCCTTAAAATAAGAGAAGCTGGTCCCGACAGCTTCTCCTGAGGTTGGAATCTCTGACAAAGGAATCAACAGGAGCTTCAGAGATGCTCCTGGCTCTGGACCTGCAGTGATTCCCTCTCAGGTTGCTGAATCTGCAGCACTCACAGGAGTTGTGAGAGCTGCAGGGTTTGGGTGTCTGTGAAAAACAACGCTCCTGGTCTTGAGAGCAACAGCCAGGAGCAGCAAGGACACATCTGCCAGAGAACCACTCTAACTGAGCCAAACTCCTGCAGTAATGAGGTGACAGGATCAGCAACAGAGCTCAGCTCCCCATGTCCAGACTTGGGATGAGAGCTCCTGTGGAATGTGATCTCATGAGGATGATCCCCCCCAAGCAGAATTGGGCCCAGCAGGTCCTTTGTGATGCCTCACCCCCCTCCATGGCTCTCCAGAGGGAACTGAAGGAGTAAACTCGGCCTGGTCTCTGGCCAGAGCTCCCGCTGGGAGGCACAGAGGTGTCTCTGGGGTTCCCCTATCAACTTACAAGGCACGATTGATGCCTCTGGCTCCACCGTGCACGCTGCGGGATGGGAGGGGATGAATTCACACACCGGCTCAGCCAGGCAGGCTCCCAGCCAGGGATCTCCGCCCTGGGGCTGCCCGCCAGCGCCAGGAGAGACGAGGTCGGAGTCTGCTGGCAGGGGGGCTCGGGGAGGGGTTCGATCGGGCACGGCACCCCCGCCCCAGCCCCAGCCCCAGCCAGGCTTGGGCTGAGCCCGGAGCGGGGCAGCAGCAGCAGCTGCAGTGCGCTGCCCTCTCTCGGGAGCAGAACCGCCCTGCAGCGCCCGGGAGAGCAGGGCACGGCTGGGGACAGTCCCCGAGAGCCCCGGCAGAGCAGCCCCAAGGCCCCGGGACGGGTAAGGGATGGCCGGAGCGGTCTCCGAGAGCTGCGGGCGGGCAGGGAGCGGTCCCCAGAGCCCCGGCGGGAGGGCCTGGCTGGGTTCGGTCCCCAGAGCCCCGGGCGGGAGGGCCTGGCTGGGTTCGGTCCCCAGAGCCCCGGCCTCGCACAGAAGCCGCTTTCACGCGGCCGCCAGCTCCGGGCCGCTGCGGGGGAGCCAAGGGCGGCAGCAGCTGAAGAGCTTTGCCAACAAAGGAGGATTCAGGACAGCCGCGGTGACAACCGCACCGGGAAACAGCTCTGGCACGGAAAATGCTGAGCTGCAAATCGGCCTGCGGGAGGGACAGGGCCGGGCTGGCTCCTGCTGCCCGCGCCACTGCGGGGCCAGCGCTCCCGGGATGCAGGAACGGGGTGTGGGACCGTCGGGAGAGCCTTCTACGGGCACAGAAAAGATCTAACACACCACACATTCTCAGTCCGGCAGCCTGTGAGCTGCACAGGCAGGTGCTGTTCCAAGGTCCTCTGCTTCCCTCCCACCCAAAGCAAGAGGCCACTGAGCTCCAACACCCACCTCTGCATCCCAGCCAAACCCAAGTGTGGTTCCACAAGCTGCTGTGCAGTGAGGTGCACAGATACATGCTGGTTTCCAAGGGGAAAAGACAGGATTTTATGTTCCCAGATCCTCCCAGAACCCATTTCCCCCCACATAAAATTTGAGCACAGACCAGTCTTAAAACTGCTTCAAACTCAGATTATTTCTGCAAGGCCCAGTCATGCTCCCAGTCATGATACCACTTTTTCCTTGCAAAGAACACAGCCCTCTCTGTCTTGATGGCAGAAATGAGAAGTTATCCCAGGAAATGCCCCTGTACTCGCTGTTCTTCAGGCTTGGAGGTCATTCCCCTACCTGGCTGCCTTCTCATTTGCCTTTTGACATATGGCTGTGTGCTGGCTCAGGGATATTTGGGTTCAATCCACAAATGGCAGAGTTCAGCCCGGGGTGAGGATGGCCGTACCTTGCTTGCACCAAAATAAATTATCCAACCCAAAAGCTCTCCTGGAACCATTTGTTTCTAGACCTTCTCCCTAAGCTCCTGTCACTACCCCCTCTGCTTGTGAGGCATCTGCTCTCAACCATACAGCTCTTCCAACAACTTAATTAATTTTACAATCTAATCCCTGCTGTTGAAGGTCTTCAAAGACTTAAACCAGTACAACGGGCCTTGCCCTTGACAGCACACTGATAAAAGCTGATATTCCAAAAGCTCCTGGATACTGGCAGCCATTCCAGCCCCAGCTGCAGTGGAACAGCTGAGCAATGACACAGCCTTGGGTCTAAACAAGGCAGTGATGCAGCAGAACAGCAATTCTGGAATTCCCCTGCAGCCCCAGTCCACCTCTCGCTGTCAGCACAGCTGGGACAGGCAGGACATGCTGCTGCTCCTGCTGCTCTGGGCAGGCTGCATGGGTTTGTTCCAGGGGCAGCCCCAGCTCCAGGCCCCTCTGCTGAAGGACAGGACATGCACGGTCACAGCACCACACACAGGTGGGAGCCAGCAGAGCACAAGGGACATGGAGTGATCATTTCCCTCTGAACACATTCCTGACCAGCTCTACCTGCCTTGGTCCACGCTTCTCCAGAACCAGAGGAGCTGCAGCCCCACAGAGGAGTCTTTATATGCCTTCCTTGAAGGAAAAAAACTGTGCTGCAAGCCTGTTCATTCAACCCCAAACCAATCTTAAAACTTACAGCTGCTCAGTGCCATGCCTGGCACTGCAGGAGGGACACAGCCCTGCTCCATGACTTGCTTTCCAAGTGCCACAAAGAAAAAGCAGGAGTTATTTGCTTCTGCATCAGACTGGAGGAAAGGAGCAGGAACGTGCTGCACAGGCTCTCCAGCAGAAACTAAAATTTCAGTGTGTCATCCTCCTTGTAGAAATGAAATTGGAAGGGTCACAAAAAGGAAGATGTGTAGATAAATCAAGAAGAATGAAAATAAATCAAGTCCTGAGTGCAAGGGCTACAGAGGGACTGCAGGAGCTACCAGCAACACCTGCAAATGAGGAAGAATGGTGAGGCTGTCTTGAAACACCCAAATTGCCTCTCCAGACTGAAAAGCAAGAGAGATCAGTTATAAAAGCATTTCCACAGTGGCTGTAAACAGTTTTCAGGCACCATTAACTCACAGCATTTTCTGGAATCGGGGCTAGTTAAATGCCAGGCACGGACACACCCGGATCATCCACAAAGAGAGGAGGGGCTCATTTGCTAATTGTGCACGGAGCAGGGGAGGTGAGCTGGGCATGGGGAGAGCTGCTGAAGGGCAGCTGGAAAGGAGAAAAAGAAATGGCTTTATAGGTGACACTAAAAAAGAAGAATGTTTCCAGCAGTGTCTGGGAAGGGGAGGACAGAGGTTTATGTGGAAATGAGTGAATTGCCTGTCTGCTGCCACAAAGCCATTTACTCTTCCAGGTGTTTCACTTTACAATATATTGCTATAAATATTTCAAAAGCCTCAGGGCTGCTGTCCTACACTCTGTTCCAGCTGATTTACCTACAGTTACTGTTTTCAACAATGCTCACTGACAAAATACACAAGTTTTTCCACCTTCCCAGTCCTTGTTCCACCTCACAGCCAGGCTCCTTGAGACAGCTCTGCCCCAAACCAAAACAGGCAGGACTGGGACAATGACACCCAGCCTGAGGCTCCCTGCCCATCCCTGGGGAACAGGGCAGCCCCCAAAGCCCCAGAGAGGTGAGGCAAAGCTGTGCTGCTGCTCTGGGGCTCAAGGAAGTGAGGGGCCCACAGGGTGCTGGAGCAGCTGCATCCAGGGCCTCCAGAGTACAAAAGCAGCAGGGCTGGAACAAGAGATGTCCCAACAAGGATGTCCCAAGAAGCACAGGCTTGGAGAAATGAGAGCACAGAGCCCACTCTCCCCAGCCAGCTTCCCTCAAGCATGGAGTGAGGCACAAAGGGAACACAGTTTTTCTGGAGTGCAGCCCTTCCACAGAGCCTCTCTGTACTGTGGGGCTTATTTAGAATCATGGAATCACAGAATGGGTTGGGTTGGAAGGGACCTTAAAGCTCATCTTGTTCCACCCCTGCCATGGGCAGGGACACCTTACATGATCCCAGGCTGCTCCAAGCCCCATTCAGCCTGGCTTTGAACAGTTCCAGGGATCCAGGGGCAGCCACAGCTTCTCTGGGCACCCTGTGCCAGGGCTCCTCCACCCTCACAGGGAAGAATTTCATCCTGAAATTCTTTACAATCCAATCTAAACCTACTCCCTGTCAGTTTGAAGCCATTCCCCCTTGTCCTGTCACTCCAGGCCCTTGTAAAATGTCTCTCTCCATTTTTCTTGCAGGTTCCCTCCAGGGAGCAGAAGGCTACAATTATATCACCCTGGAGGCTTCTCTTCTCCAGGCTGAACAATCCCATTCCTCCCAGCCTTTCCTCATGGGAGAAGTGCTGCTCCATCCCTCTGATTACCATGGTGGCCCTTCCAAAGCAGCACATGAGAGCTGGAAGATGAAACCCCCTCTCGACAGTGTGAGGTGACACCAGAAACACAACACAGAAACCTTTTGTGACAGACTGGGGCAGGCCAAAGAGCAGGTGGGGCAGTCTGCAAACAAACCTACCAACAAAACTCACCTCCCAGAGCCAGTGCAACACCAGCAGCTTCCAAACCACACCCCAGCACGGATGGACAAACCCTCATGCAACCCCAGAGCTGTTCCCGACACATTTACCACTTTGGGAAACAAAGGTGCACGCCTGTATGGTTTTTTCAGATCACAGTATGAAAAAAAGTGACAGGATAATGCAAAATAATTGATTTTATTTAAAATAAAAAGCAAAACCACAATCATCCGAACAAGACAAGTATCCCAGCTCTGCTGGATCAGTGATAAAAGCAGCTAAGGGCAGTGGCAGGGCTTGGAGCTGACAGTGGGACTGTCACACAAAAGGGTAACACTTTCCTTCCCCCCTTCACAAGGGGAATGCCAAAAACTTCCTGTTACAATGTGCCCACACAGGCATTTCAGATTGGATTCAGCCAACAGTCTGCTTCCCAGCCCACAAAGGCTGGGGACTCAGGGAGGAGAGTAGAAGTCGACTATGAAAGAGGGTGCTGTCTTTCCTTGAAGCATTTAGAGAGGTTTGATGTAACTGAGAAGACAAACTGGAGCCAGCACACATGAGCTGGAAAGGGGAGGAAGGTCTGCCAGAGGCTCCTCTGTGTCACCTGCTCCCACAGCACTTGTGCACTAACAGGTGCTGGGACTGGTGCCTCTTGTCCACATTTGTGGTTCTGATGGAGTGTTGGGTCCTTTCCTCCTGAACTCTCACAGCCTGTGTCCGTCACCAGGATCTAAAGCACAGCCAGAGCTCCCACATCGCATCAGAGCAGGCAGGACTGGGACAATGACACCCAGCCTGAGGCTCCCTGCCCATCCCTGGGGAACAGGGCAGCCCCCAAAGCCCCAGAGAGGTGAGGCAAAGCTGTGCTGCTGCTCTGGGGCTCAAGGATGTGAGGGGCCCACAGAGTGCTGGAGCAGCTGCATCCAGGGCCTCCAGAGTACAAAAGCAGCAGGGTTGGAACAAGAGACAAGGATGTCCCAAGAAGCACAAGCTTGGAGAAATGAGAGCACAGAGCCCACTCTCCCCAGCCAGCTTCCCTCAAGCACAGAGTGAGGCACAAAGGGAGCACAGGTTCTAACTGCTCTCACTCACCCAGCCCGAAATGAGGGCCTGGGAAGCACCAGCTCCCTCATTCCTGTAAGGCCAGTGAAGCTGACTCCCTGATGAGAGAATTGCATCTAGTCCTATTTAAAAACAGATCAGGATCTCCTGTTTAGAGCAGGCCATGGAACAGCAACAGTTCAACCCTGGTGAAAACAGAAAGTCTTGTTCTGCTACAATTTATGTACCACACAGCTATTCTGGATGGGCCACCACCAGGAACACCAGGTGGCCAAGAGCGTTGAACAACATCCCCAATGTTTTCTGCTACAAAAAGCTCCCACCAGGCTCAGAAATCTCAGGTTGCTCAGGATGCATGAAACACTTCTTGTGGGTAGATGGCTTCAAAGCATCTTACACAGCAATTACAGTTCAGCCTCACAACAGCCCTGCGAGGTAGGGATTTTCCTCACTGCTCAAAGACTCACCAAAGCGGCTGAGGCAAAAGCCAGAAGTGGAAGAACTGGAGATCCCAGAGTCCAGACTCCCAGGTAGCCTGCACAGACACTGTTCCACAGCAGAAGTGCCCTGTGGAGCAGTCAGGAGAGGGTTGCTGGTATCATGATGTCTGCAGTCTGTTGTAAACACCCTGCTTTTCTGTGAGGGGTGTCACACCAACACAGGCTTCACCTGGAGTTGCTTTATTTCACACCATGGAAGAGTTCACAGGCATGGAAGAATGCTCTGCACACTGCATCTTCCCACTGTGCTTCTGGAGGCAGAGGTGTGGCTTTCACCTTACATTTTAAGAGTGTGCAAACTGAACCACATGTGCCAAATGCAGCTGCATCTGACTGAGGTGCTGCCCAGCCACAGAGAGGGCAGGGACAGCTCTCCAAGGACTCCCCTCACCGTGACAGAGCTGAGTCTCATGAGCCTTTGCCTCTCTGAGCCCCACATTCTTCCAAAAGGCAGCAGCTGCAGCCTGCTCCGAGAGGACACACACAGACTGTGCAGGCTCCCAGGCTGTTCAGCCTTGGCCAGAAATGCCAGGAGTTGGAGAAGTTGGAGGATTTTTTGAGTGATCTCGTGGCAGAATCTGCAGTGGCTACAAAGCAAGTCTGCTTGTTTATGCCTGGCTACCTGTCACAGGAAATCTGGGAGTCTGGACAGATAAAGAATGTATCAATAAACCTTCCTTCTCTCCATTTCCCCACCACCACACTGCTCTTACACAAACTGACTGGCACAAAAGAGTCAAAAACAGAGATCCCAACAAACATATTTAGTATTCCTTTGTACAAAAGGGTATGGCCCAGGAGTGTTTAAATAAGGAAGAGACAAGGTTAAAAATGGATCAGAGAACCCAGAAAAGCAACACTCCAGGTTCCACCAAATCCAACACGTTTAAGAAAGTCACAGTTGAGGCTTTAATCTCTTTTTAATTTGCTCTTTCATCAGTGCCTGGGCATTGCTGAGAAACTTGACTTCTGCTGTCAAGTTTCCTCTCCCAAAGGACGGCTGAAGTGAGTTCTATACCCACCTCCTAGGGCTCAGAAGAAAACCCACTGAAGCAGCCCATGGGAAGTTCAGATTTCCTGGCAGCACCTTCAGCCACACAGAGACACCACCAGCACAAGCTCCTGCTAATACAACAAACCAGCAGCTCCAAAAAATCCCTTGGGGACCAGAGCTTTACCTGGCATAATACAAATGCATCTACACAGACTTAAGCAACACATTGCATTTTTAAAAAGCATAAAACAACAACACGTCTCCCTCCTCAGTCCTTTAAAATTGGCACTGCAAACTTTCAGAAAGGTTTGAATGCATAACCTCAAAGAAAAGCCATTTAGGGATGTGAACTGCACTGGCCTGAGCGAGCCCACAGCCCCAGAACTGTTTGGTGTTTCAAGCCCAGCAAATGTGATCGTGCCAGAGTCAGACTTTGTCAGGAGCTGCCTTGTGCTAAACATCACACCTGCACCTGAAGGACTGGCATTACTGGAAAATGCTGACTTCTTCCCACCACAGTTTTTGCTGTGCAAGGAACTCCAGGATTCTCCTGCTCCATCGAGCTTCCCATCACAAGGTGCTAGTGCAGCTTTGTTACCTGTCACTGTGACAGACACAGAGTGGAAGGAGATGGACTGTTCCTGGTTCAGTGTTGCACACGGGTGTGTGTATGGAGCACGCAGATTCAGACCATGAAAGATGCTTCAGGTTGGTGGTCACCTCTGCTGAAGTTGCCTCAGTGCTTGGGACATTCACACTACCTTCCCTTCCTTGGCTGACTAGGGATCTTCTCTCAGAAATGAGATGAAAAAGGAAGGTGCTTGCCCAGCAGAAGCAAGGTCAGGTGGCATGGGAAGAATACAGAAATGCTGCTGCTACTGTAAGGAGAAAATCCATGTGGCCAAAGCTCAACTGGAGATGAAACTGGCCAGAACCGTAGGGGAAATAAAAAAAGAGTTTTTTCAAATATATTAATGACAAAAGGCAAATCAGAAATAACACTGGCTCATTCCAGGATGACCCCCAAGCTGCAGGA
This sequence comes from Cettia cetti, assembly GCA_013401135.1. Taxonomy (NCBI): domain Eukaryota; kingdom Metazoa; phylum Chordata; class Aves; order Passeriformes; family Sylviidae; genus Cettia; species Cettia cetti. The sequence goes on along the minus strand of VZUI01098128.1, from coordinate 19,239 downwards.
TGGATGCCTGCAAATCCATGGGGCCTCAGGGGCTTCATCTGAGAATCCTCAGGACGCTGCTGATGCCATTGCAAAACCTCTCAAATGATTTTTGAGCAGTCTTGGGAATCTGGAGGAGCTCCAGCTGACTGAAGCAGGCAAATGTCCCAATTTTAAAGAACAAGGAGGAGGACCCTGGAAACCACAGTCCTGTCAGTCTCACTTCAGTGCCCAGCCAAATCATGGAAGAGATGATTTTGGGAAGTACTGAAAAACACCTGGAGAACAATGCAGGCATCAGTCACAGCCAGCACAGCTTCATGAAGGCTAAGTCCTGCTTGTTGAATCTGATCTTCTGTGGCAGGGTGACCCACCTGGCTGATCAAGGAAAGCCAGCAGATGCCACCTTTTGTCTCTCCCAGTGACCTTCTGGACACACTGTCCTGCCCACAGCAGCCTAATGATGGGTGAGCACTGGCTCACAGGTGGGACACAAAGGGTGACAGTGACTGGGGTGACACCAGGCTGGCACTGGTCACTAGTGGGGTTCTGCAGGGCTCCATCCACATCCCTGTGCTCTTCAACATCCTCATTAGACTTGGACACACAGCTGGATGGAATATTAATTTTGCCAACAACACTAAATTGGGAGGAGCTGTCAACTCCCTTGAGGGTAGAGGCCTCAACAAATTAAGAGGGATGGGCAATCACACCCTGTGTGGAGTTTAACTAAAGGGCAAGGGCTGGATTCTGCACTGGGGTCTGGGCACTCCTGGTTGTAGGGACAGACTTGGGAACAAGAGGATGGAGAGCAGAGCTGTGGAAAGGGACCTGGGGGCCCTGGTTGGTGGCAAGCTGGATCTGAGTCAGCAGTACCCTGGAGGCCAGAGGGCATACCATGTCCTGGGGGCATCAGGCCCAGCATCACAGCCAGGCAAGGGAGGGGATTGCCCTGCTCTGCTCTGCACCGAGGCAGCCTCACCTTCAGTGCTGGGGTCAGTTTTGGGAACCACAACATCTAACAGACATTGAGCCACTGGAGAGTGTCCAAAGGAGGCCATGAGGATGTTGAAGGGCCTGGAAGGGAAGATGTATGAGGAGTGGCTGAGGTCACCTGGTCTGTTTAGCCTGGAGGAGACTGAGGTCACACCTCTTTTGGGTCTTCAGCATCCTCAAAAGGGACAGCAGAGAGGCAGGTACTGATCTCTTCACTCTAGTGACCAGTGACAGAACTCAAGATAATGGCTGGAGCTGAGTGAGGGCGGGTTTAGGTTGGATATCATGAAAATGTTTTTCACCCAGAGATGAACTGTAACAGGTTGGGCACTGTAACAGGCTCCCCAGGGCAATAGTAACAGCACTGAGCCTGTCTGAGTTCATGCAGTGTTTGGACAATGCTCTTGGTTTCTGTGCAGGGCCAGGAGTTGAACTCGATGATCCCAGTGGGTTCTTTCCAAGTGCCCTTATTCCAGGATTTTATGAGACACACACTTGGAAGTGCCAGCCCTCACAGCAATGCTCCTGCAGCAGGGTAACATCCAAGGACTGATTTTCCACAGCTCAGTTCTTGCAGAAGCTCATTTCTTCCTTGTCCTTCCCAAAATTCTGGTGTGAGATCCACCAGATGTTCCGACAGGCCAAAAGGGCTGGTGTTCCTTTCCTCAAGTGTACAGGACAACATGTAAACATATGACAGTGTCAAAGCAAGGCAGGTTTTTACATTTACCTGCTGGTTTTAAAAAGAGTTCTTTAAAAACTGACCATTGTCTTCCTTGCCAGTTCCATGACCCATTAAATACTTGGCATGTCCTTACCCACAGCTGGGTTATAGTGCACTCACCCGGGGTGCAGAGGGGACAAAGCATTGCACAAAGGACACAGTCAGGGCATTCCCCCACAGGTTATTCAGGAGCCAATCTTGGACAGCACGCAACAAAGATGTCTGGATCGAGGCAAAGCGACAAAAACTTAAGGAGTGTGAGAAATAGAAGCAGAGGGGGGTAGAACAGAGCTGGCTGGCTGCTAACAGAGCTTCGATGGGCAGCTGCCTCTGGGAAGGTGGTGTTATCCCTCAGGGATAGCTGCGGCCTCCACAAGATTCCCTAATCCTGTCAAAAAAAGGTACAACTGCCTTTGAGCATTCCCTTGTATCAGGGCACAAGATCCCAGCATGCAGATTAAAGCTCAGGCTTATTCTTTCTCCAGCATTGTACAAGCAGGGTTAAGATTTCATCTTTGGAAGCGTTTCTAGCAGCTAAGCAATCACACAGAACACCCACCCGCCCTCGCAGAGTGGAACAATCAATACACAGGAGGAAGAACAGTGAAACCCAGAAAGCAAATGTTCTAGGCAAGGTGGAAATTTTTAATATTTAGGGTATTAATTTCAAAATTTGAATGGCAAATAATTTAAAAATGCACGAGTTTTTCAGAAGAACAGATCTGCATCGTGATCTGGAATTTTACAGCTTTCTTTTTAAACCGGGGTCTGCATTAAAGTTTGTTCTTTCCTGCTGCTCATTCCCTGCCTGAAGTCACACTGGCTGCCAAAATGAGATTTGACAATGTCATAATAAGCAAACTGTGGAAACCTCCAGGGCAAAATAAGCAGTCACTACAGTTCTCCCCAACTTTTAATGATGCTCTGTACTTGTAATTCAATTGTGTTCAGTTATGAGCAACTGCTGGAAACAAGAAAGCAATCTAGAGCAGCACACAGGTCTTCAGGCAGTCCCCACACTGGGAAGTCAGGCTGGAATCATGCTCAAATATGGACTTCCTCAGGTAAATCACTGCTGCACACCTTCTTTAGCAAGCCATACACTAAGCCATCACAGCACCTGCATCCATGCCAAACCTGGAGCATCCAAGAGCTCAAGAGCTGGCCAGCACTCCAAATGCAGGCAGGCAGCCAAACCAGCAGCACTGGTAAACCAAGCTGCAAAGAATTTGCTTAAGAATTTTGGCAAGCCTCTGCTATATGAGAAAAATGCTTCATTTAGCAAAGAATGTTTAAGTTCTTCTCTGCAGAATACTCCCAGGTTCCCAGTGTTGCACTTTTTTTTAACCTGGCCTGTCCAGAGAACTGCTTTCCTCAGCAACTTTACCCTGAACATATCTATCCTTGATTTTGCAATATTAATGTTGCCTCCTTCCACACTGACTGAAACTCGCTTGATATTTATGTATTCTAAATGTAAACACAGACATTTGGAATTTAGGATGAATTTTGCCTTTAACAGATAAAGCAGTGGAACAAATTGAAATAGTCCAGGCAGCAGTAAGAGAAAACATACAACTACTTGAAGGTTTTCTGTTTGAACAAGACATTGAAACCTGAGTGCTGCCTGATCATTCCTCATTTTTAACTGTTCACTATTTGTACTCTCTGAAGAGCTGTTAAAGCATCCCACCTCTCCCATTAAATAAAGATAAAATCAAACCCTTTCATCTATTAAAAGAGACAACTAGGAAAAGTAGTTAAGACCGTTTATTAAATAAAACCCCTGATTTTTAAAAAAACATCAATAATCTTAGTTTTCTGTTCGGAATAATTAAAATAATTAATGGAGAGAAGATATCACTGGTCAACTGCTTTATGTCCTGTGAAGAATCCCTTGCTCTCCATTCCTCTCTCCTAAGAAATCCCCTATCTGAAGTGTGCCAGCTTTCCCTTGTATTGTCCTGTGCTTGTTTAAAACCAACAGCTGCCCTGGGTCACCTGGAGGAGCTGCGCTCTTTGCTCACGCAGTCGTCCTGGGACGTTGTGTCCCCGTTCCCCATCATTCCACACGTCCTGCGCTTTTTCCTGCGGTGCATCATCCCCTCTGTCTCGGAGCCAGAGTCACACTGAAGGATGGAAAGATGAAACCACAATTCAGAGGAACCTCATGGACTGCCTGTGCTGTGCAACTCACCACAAGAACTGCTCAGCAACCCTGAGCTCAAAGAATGTGCTGCTTTAGACTAGACACATCAAGGAAATTTTAAATTAAGCATTTAAAATTCAGGAACAGAGACATTCTTGGACTTCATCACAGGTTAAAGCTGACTTCAGGCAAGACAATAAATGTGTTTCTTTTGGTCCCTAGAAGGACCTCATCTTCCAAGAGAAAACTCTGGCTTCTGAAGGATTTAGGTGTTGAGAAGAGTCCCATGTTTTAAGTGACCTGTTTTGGATTTTTTTCCCCCCTCTCTCAATTTTTAGAACAAATATGGGTATTTTTGAAAAATACCCATATTTTCCAAAACAACATTTTGCAGCCATTTACCACAAGCTAAATGAGTGACAGATTCATATGTAATACAGACATGGATCAAACAGAATGAATCTGTTTAGCAATGTGAAGAGAGGCTTCAGCAAACAGAACCCACTAAGATCACAGGCTCCTCCACCACGTAGATTGGTTTAGCTGCTTTCCATTAATTTATTCCATAGGACATGAATATAAGGGTGAAGGCACATGATCTGATATGGAAAAGCAATGTAAGTGCAGAATATGGATCACCTATTGCAGTAAAAAGCATTACCTCTGAATCAGAGTCTGAGGAGCTGGAACTTGATGAACTGGAAGAATCACTAGAACTGTCAGAAGCAATACCAGTAGATTCCTGCAGGTCAACTGAATCAGCCAAAGCTGCCAATTCAGGATGTTCCTGCTTTAGGATCCTAAATACAGTTGAAATTTCAGGGTTAGCCTTTGAATCGTTACACTGCACATTAATGAATATTTTTAGGTTTTGTTTTCAATGGAGAATATACAAAGAAAGTTATTAAATCTCTTACCTGTACCATTTCCGTGACAATTTAGGTCTCCCTCTTACTGTCTTGTGCCACACCACTGGGAAGTTGGTACAGCTGGCAAAGTTTTGTGTGATGGCAATAGTCGTGTCAAGATTGAGGACTACGTGCCACCAGCCACCTAAAACACAACACCAGTGAGCATTGGTGGCTGCATGGCAGAGAGCAAGCTCAAGAACAGCCCAGAACACCTTTCCCACCGTGCAGGTGGAACTGGACCTTATGTCCCAAACCCAGGTGAGTTTTCCAACACATCATCTTTCCTCTCTTATTTCAGCTTTCACCCCAGTGCCTGACAGGTTTTTGTTACAGAAGGCAGCTCCACATCTGACCAAATTACCCAGCTCACACACAGCACTGAAGATGTGACCTGACAGCACCACGCTGGCTGCTGACGGTTTGTTTAACAGCAACAGCCATTGTAACCCAGACTGCACAGAGCCCTTTCTGTTCAGCTGGAGAGGACTTTCCACGCTGATTTTGCAAGGTTCTTATGACTACAGACTAACCTTTCATTTAAAAATAGATGCAAAATTGTTTTTCCACACAGGATAAAAGTAGTAGAGTTCTTACAACCCACTTAGAGCCTCAGAAAAGATTGAGGGAACAGTTTAATGGAACCCGACAGCTACAAACTCTTAACAGAAGGTACACTCAGGAGTCACTAATAAGTGCCAAGACAATCACAAGGCACCCTTCACACACCAAGTCAGCTGGATGTTACAGACCAGCAATGTGGACAAAAACTATGGGCTGTGCTGCACATAAATGATGCAAGATTCAGGTTAGAATCTGGTACTGAACTCACCTCACCCCCCACTTACAATGGGCACACAGTGTGCAGCCACTCAGAGGGAACGGCATCTTTAGCAAAGCTTTATTTAGCTTTTGATTTCAAATGCAAGATGAAGCATAACCACAGAGCAGTGGGTGGAAGGTGTCAGTGCCTTTAAGTAGTTCGTTTCCCACAGCCAAGAAAAATTCATATGCAAAATTCAACCATGAATTTGTTCCAGAGTGGATAAACTCAAACATTTTTGTCTAAGAGTTACTGGGGCTCAAACATCTCTATTATTTTATGCCATTATTTTATGCCCTGACAGCTTTCTATTACTGCAATTCAGTTCAGATTACATTCCCTTGATGCTGCAATTGAAATCCCACTTGTTTTGCCATCTGTATCACATGCAATCCTATGCCACAGGTCATACAAATTTTGCAACATTCAGGAAGTAAATGAATAGTCTCAAAATGAGCTCAGTTTGTTTTGTGAAAAATGGGCCATATAAGAAAGCTGAAATGTTCCCTTCACCTCTATTACACAGGAATGTTACAAATATGCTTTTTTTTCTCACGGATTCCCTTTCTGGAGAGATCTGCACATACCTGGAACAAAGACTGTCTCTCCTGGTTTCTGTAAGACTTCCAGGGGTTTGAACTCGGGGGGCCAGGTGGGGAGCTGTGTGCGAGGATAGATGACATTGAACCAGGTGATGGCCTCATCCTGCTGGTTCCCTCCCTCTTCCCGAGTCACCTTGATCAGCTCTCTGGGAGTGCTGGTGGGGAACAGGCACCAACGCTTATGGCCCTGCACTAAGGCATTCCAGGCACTGGTTCCCAAGGGATCGATGTGAATTCCTGTTCCAGAACGAGGTGGGCCCATCACAAACCATCTGCATGGAGGGGCAAGAAAAGTGTTTTAGTCACAGAGCATGCTAGACAGAGATCTACAGCAGTTCATTGCACATTCAGTTAGAAATTAAAGGAACTACAGTTCCTTCATTTAAATTCTTGATTTGGTTAAGTTCACACTACAGCAAAAGTATAAACCAGGAGTTTAACCTAAAAACCAATATGAATTGGGACAAGAATGACTGTGGGAAGAGTAAGTGAAGATGACCTTTTATATGTCATAGCTGTATTTTGTTTTAAACAGTTCTTCAATAAAAAGGTGATTTCAAAGTTTATGAGTGTGATTAAGTCCCAACAGCTTGTGTTGGGACTCTTCCCAGGCAGGGGGATTCTCCTATGGTTTTCTAAAATTTGCTGCTCAAACAGCTCAGAACTGCAGAACAATGAGGAACAAAAGGCAACAACGAGGAACAGACCAAGTTATGCAACCCCGGCCTCTCTCTGTTCCTTCTGTTCATTCACAAGAGGCTTTTCATTCCAACACTTAACTACATGGAGCTTATTCTCCAGTGACCATTCAGGATTTGAGGTTTATATTCCCACTACCCATTTACAAGGTTTATTTCTCCCAGAGGAGAACTTTATCTGCTGCATGTGTTTAACTGCAGCAGCACCTTCAACTGCTCATTTCCCCTGGAACAGAGCAGCAAGACCAACCACACCAGAAAAAGCAGTGTGAGGTGACTTCATACCAGGCATCAAGGGGAAAAAATGACAGTAATTGTTTAACTGGCAGCAGAGAGTGCAGAAACTGAAGCACCAACACAATCCCTCCATGGTGTAGTGACAGGCATGAGATGCCCAGCAACAGGAATGCAAAGGTTCAGAAAATACAGCAAGTTCTCCATCTCTCCTTTCCAGTGCAAGCGTAAATCAAGCTGGTTTTGAATGATCATTTGCCAGCATCAATTGTAGGACAGTAAAGTTTGATTATCAAGCTTGTTTTTTTCCTGTTTCACAAAAGGAGCTGTAAATAAGCAGGTGTTTGCCATTCTTAGTGCCAATTCAATCTTTAGATTCATAGTAGCCTTAGAAAGCTGATTCAACTACAGGTAGAACAGTCAAGGCTTTCATTAAGAAATCAGAAGAAATTATACACATGAAGGTCAGTCTGGCACAGATACACTGTTCAGTACCCTTTTTCTGACAATAACCTCAATCTGCACACAGAGAAGGTTTAAAAATCCTTGTTTAGCAACACTGTCATTTACCAGCACCTTCCTTTGTTTAACTTCCAATGAACAAAACACAGTTTGTCCCAAGACATCAAATTTATCAGTAAAAATTTCATAACTCCTAAATTCAGTCTGAAAGCAAACCACAGCCCCCTTCCCCAGATTAAAATAGCTGCTTCAGTAAACGGCTTCCAAACATTATTGTCTTTATTTTAAGGAGAAACAATGCCATTAAAATGTCCTAAACAGACCCAATTCTTCTTTTAAGGTCTACACATTTTTATCATACACCTCTCAATCCAGAAATCAACCTGTACAGGTCATATCCTCCTCATACAATCAGCACCACTTCCTGTCAGATTTTCAATTATGCTCTAGAAGTACTGCACACTCATTTCTGTACCTCGATGAACCCTCCAACTCCAGGAGACATTACTGTGCTCTCGTGCATCACTCAGCTCTCAAAAAACCTCAACAGCCTGAAAAATACCCATATTTTCCAGAACAACATACAAGAAGTTGGACTCCAAGATCACGAGCAAGGAGCTCAGCATGTGTCTGTAGATGGGGAGGGTGTGGGGGACACAGACAGCAAATTAAATGAGTCACAATCAGATTCTCTCATTTACCTCTAGCTTGGGTAAATGATCTCTAGTTCAATTAATGTATTCAGTTTCGACCACAGCTTTGTATGTTCTTCGAAGAGAATTATGAAAAGCACTGTAAAAACACCTTCAGTGATCTCAAATGGAATCAGGTTCTTGCTTCACTCCTGCAAAAGCACAGCTGGACTACAGACACATGAGAGAGTGCAGGGGAAGTGCCATTACTGATGAGCTCTTGCTCAATTTTATTTAAATGAAGCACATCACAGCCTCATGTCACTCAAAGGGCAACAGGCATTGTCTGTCAATTATAATGTCGCTGTAAAGACTTTAATTACTTGGGAGGGTTCAACTTCAGCTCATACTGCTCTGAAGTGTCATAGTAACATAGATAAAAATGGGTTTTTTATCTAGAAGCCCAAATACAAGGTTGCTGCGTTTAAATTTATGAATGGAATGTCATTTTGACCTCTTCCAAGCTGAAGCAAAAACAAAGAGTTGAAAAGACTATGTGGATGTGAAATATTGCTCTCTCTCAAAACCATCTGAAGGGGAGCTAAGAACTGTGCCCACATTAGATCCTAATCTAGCTTAAGATCTTTACCTTAAAAGGAGTGACTCATAATTAAACAAAATTCCACACTGTACATAAGCCACTATTGCAAAACCCAGGAGCTGTTCCTGAGGTACATCAGAAGGCACACACAGCAAGAAACTGATCTGTATAGCTCTCAGTAACTATGTCATTTTTGAAAAATCTAAGAAGTGATGGAAACTGACTCAATTAAAAAAAACCTTACACCATAAACCTGTAGCAACACTGGTGGCAGAAGGAGAAATTATGACATAGATCTACCCTTCTCTCCCACAGGATTACAGACGTACACTCATTTCAGAGATGATGTAAAAATATTCCTTTTTCATGTGAGACAATCCCAGGTATTTAGGAACAACCAACGAGCTGGAAAATACCCATTTTTGTCTTGCTGTCACTCTACCTGTAAGGCGGCCGTCGTTTCTCCCCTGCATACTGAAAGAGGTCATCAGTGAAGAATTTGGGGACCTTATAGTCCTCCAGGAGTTTCCTTCGCTTGGGATGCTCTCCATAGCTGCTGTCAAAGATGTAGAGGGGGCTGTCATCACGTGTGGTTTCCATGTACTCTATGTAATATTTCATCTTCATCTTCACAGAGTAACCGTCATTGTCCTCCCCACATTTGAACTTCTGGTTCCTGTACTTGCGTTTCAGCCGCTCCAGCGTCCACTTCTCCTGGGCAGACCAGCCCACCTGAGCGTTCAGCAACACCACGGGCTTGTAAGGCTTTTCATAACGCTCAACAAACTCCTCCACTGTTAACTGGAGGGCATCTGCCCTCTCCACGTTATCCTGTGAAACCAACAGAGGAAAGGAGGACAGATATTAGGACAGACTGACGTCCTAGGACTGTGCTTGCCTGTGGGAGAGCTTCACATAGATCTTTTCTCCACACACCACGAGGGTATGGAGCCGCCTCTGTGTTATTTTAAGCTCCCCGAGGCTGCAGCCCCATTTCTCCTGGCCCGCTCCCTGCACACATCAGTGACACTCGCCGCCTGAAGCCTTTGGCACTGCTTCGAACCGAGACAGCTCCCTGGGAGGCCACCCTGCCCTTTCGGCTGACACATCCCTTGCGGCGTTTCACTCCCTCAGGACACCGGGAAGCGCTCCTGGAAATTATGCGGATGCCCGTTCCATCCCGGCGGGCCCTGACCTTCCCACACGCCTCGCCACGTGGAGGGAAGAAAGTCCTCTCCCTGACCAAACCTCGCCTCCCGCCGGCTCTGAGGCAACCCCAGCCTCAGGAAAGGGCCCCTTCCCGATTCCCATCAGACGTCCCGCAGCTCCCCCCTCACCTCAGGCATTCCCAGTCCCCTCAGCCGCCCCCTCCATCCCCGTCCCCTCAGGGCTCCCCAACCCCCCCGCCGTGTCCCCACCCCACTTCCCTCAGGCCCCGACCCGCTCTCCTCAGGTCTCTTTCCCGTTCTCCGCAGGACTCAGTCGCGCCACCCTCCCTTCCCAATTTCCCCCCCTCCATTCCCCATTCCCACCCTTTCATTGCTCAAGCCCCTCTTTCCCCTCCGCCCCACGCACCTTGCAGGCGGTGGGGCTGAGGGGGAAGGTCTCGCAATAGTTGTGACGGGTCCAGTCCAGCGAGTCCTTCAGCTCGGGCCGGGCGCTGCGCTTCGCCTCACGGATCCGCTTCTTGCTCTTGTGATTCATGGCGGCGGCGCTGGGGCCCGTCACCGCCCGCCGCCCCCGGCCCGACCCCGATCCCGGATCCTGATCCCAATCCCGGCCCCGCTCCGGCCGCACCTTCCAGAAATTTCACCCCGTGCCGCCGCTGCCGCTGCGGCCCCGCCCTCGCCGCGCTCCCATTGGCCGCCTGCGCCCCGGCTTCCGCCACGCCTCGGCGCTGATTGGTCGAGGCTGGGGAAGCGGCGTCCTCGCGCCGCCATGCTGAGGAAGGGCAGCGCGGGCGGCACGGAGGCAGCGCGGGGGCCCTTGGCCGCGCAGTCCCGCTGCCACCCCGGGAACCCACCGCCGCCGCTGCCCTTCCCGCGGCGGGCACGCGCTCCACGCTTGCTGCTCCTCTGACTGTGAAAGGCCGACCGCGTATCACCCGCTTTCCTCCCTTTCTCCGGGAAGCTGCCCGCGGAGGCGCCCGCCCCGCCCCGCCGGGGCAGCGGCGCGGGTGGGAGCGGCCCGGTTTAACCGCGGCCCCCGGGGGAGGCCGCGGCTGGGCGAGCGGCTCAGCGCCATCAGCGCCCGCGGCGGCGCTCCGCGTTCCGTCACGCCGGGAGGAGGCGTCGATTGGCCGGCGCGGCCCGGCGCAAATACGTGTCCGCCCGCGATTGGCCCATGGCGGAGCCGCGGCCGCAGCGCGCGCGGCGGTACCGGTTCGAGGAGGGTCCGGCGGCGCTGGCCGTGCGCGTGCCCGAGGTACCGGGGGCAGGCGGGACGCGGGGAACAGCGGGAGCTCTCGGGACCCCGGCACAGCGCCTCGCCCCGTGTCTTGCAGGTGCTGGACTCGCAGTACGGCATGTACGTGTGGCCCTGCGCCGTGGTCCTGGCCCAGTACCTGTGGGCGCACAGGCGGAGCCTGCCCGGCAAGCGAGTGCTGGAGGTACCGCCCGCTCCCCGCCCGCTACGCCCTCTCGTGACCCGCGGGTCAGGCTCTGCCCGCGGTCTCCAGGAACACGCTGTGGTTTCAGATCGGTGCCGGTGTGAGTCTCCCTGGCGTGGTGGCCGCCAGGTGCGGTGCCCAGGTGATCCTGTCGGACAGCGAGGAGCTGCCCCAGTGCTTGCAGCGGTGCCGCAGCAGCTGCCTCATGAACCGCCTGCCCCACGTGCCCGTCCTCGGCCTCACCTGGGGCCGCGTGTCGCCAGAGCTGCTCTCTCTTGCTCCCGTAGACATTATTTTAGGCTCAGATGTCTTTTTTGACCCCAAAGGTATGTTAATGCTCTTGGGTATCTTTTGTATGTGACTGCAAGGAGCTCGTGTCCAAGTAGTGCTGGGAACAGTGTCAATAGGTCAGGTGACACCGGGCTACTGACCTTGTTACTCTGGGGTCATTCTAGTTTAGAGCTGTCATAAATGCAGCTCAGACTGTGGGAACTGAAGATTCAATAACTAAGTCCCTTCCTGCCATGTATCTCATACAGATACACTGTGCTTGCATTGATTTGTAATTACCATTTCATAGAACCAGGCAGATTTATCCACACCTGCAATCCAGAGACTAACCCAGACTGCTTTATGTCCCCAAACTACATAGATTTTGAAGATATTTTAACTACAATTTACTTCTTGTTGGAGAAGAACCCACATGCTCAATTCTGGACAACTTACCAAGTCCGAAGGTGAATTTTTACATATTTAAAACTCAAATCTTAGCTTCTGTCTCAGCTGTGAATGAGCATGAACTCCTCTGTGGCACCACCAATCTGACTTAGAAAAGCTCTTCTTGTGAGTCAAGCTGCTATTTGCCCAGTAAACCCTGGAGGTAACAAAATCTGAAAATAATCCAAACACCACCAATTTGCCGTTAAGTAGAAAGCTGTCACAAACCCAGCTGTGTTGTTCTAGGTTTGGTGACAGCTTGCTCGAATTACTGTAGCAGTGGTAACCCTGGGTCAGGTTTTCCCTCTGTTTCCTCTCCTCAGTGCTGACTGGTCTATCGAGGCTCTGCTCTACAAATGGAACCTGAAGAGCAGCCACATTCCCTTGCATTCCTTTGGTGCAGACAAAGAGCACTTGGCCAGCTCCTCTCTGCCAGGAAGACACACAATTGAAATGATGATCATCTCACTAGCACAGTCAGAGGACACTTCAGTTTATTCCACTTTAGATTTCAGTACAAGGTGATACGCAGCTGTTCACTGTAGCACAGAGCTGCAGAGAACAGTCCTGGTTACATCAAACCTCATGGATATTTTGGGGAAGCAGCAATTCTTAAAACATGCATTGTAAAAATAAAGCTGTTTGGTTTTCCAGCTATGGCTTTTGAGAAATTTATGTTCCTCCCCCAAGACCATGAAATAGTTCAGAGCCTTAATTCCATCATGTGCGCCACTATACAACACAATTTAACCTGGAAATCCACAAGATCCAACCTGAATCCACAACTTCAGCTATGAAAAGGTGACTGCACTCTTAAAAACAAAAAGCATTCCCATAAGATCCCTTTCCCAGAACTGAGACTCCTCCCCAGAGATCCCCATACAAAAGCCAGCCCCTCTGTTGGTACATGAGCGTATGGAGACTGCGCTAACCTGGAACATACCAACTCCTCAGTTTGTAGAAAAGTACTTTTAATCCTCAACAAAGCCATACTGCCAGTGTTCAGATGTTTCCATTCCCATTTAACATACATGCATAAGATAGAACAAGGCATTACAGTAACCCTTGACACAGGATGCTTGAAGTTACAAGTCATTTGGTACCAAATCAAGAGAAATCAACACTGTAAAGATCAGCCCCTGTCAAGCAGCAGCCTGGTGAGCCAGGGCAAGCACACAGCAATGCAATTATTAGTACTGCTCAGTTTGGACCTCCCACAACACCATCCCAGGCCCTGGCTGGTTCTGGGTTTGTGGCCTGGTGTGTTACCACTTGCCACACAGCATTGGATTAGTAACAATACTAATTAAAGTTTGCCCACAGTAATTTAAAAGCAACCCCAGTGGATAAAATTTATAAGCAGTAGAATGCATTTAGTTACTATATAGACGTTAAACATTGACAGTATAATTGCAGAAATCTTTTCAAGCTAAAAATAAGCTGACCCAAGACATTAAGTTGAGAAAAGTTAACACAGAGAAAATGTTTAATATGAACTACAGAGACAGTGGGTATAGTACAGAATGTCTTAAGCAAAAGATACACCAATCAGTACTTACAAAGGAATGAACCATTTCTTTGCTTAACATTACAATTCTCATATATAAGTTCATATATGTAGGTTGGTAAGTTTTACCATTCTGGAAAAAATAAAGGTGTGTATATCATCAGCTAGATGTGCTCACTGTATGCTCCATTTTTTTTACGCAAGGCCCGGGTGACTGGAAGTGCAGTTGTCAGGCATTTTAATTAACTGGACAGCCATTTGTTTCTGCACGACAAGGCATCGTTACACAGGAGCAATCAGGAGACAACAGGAAACAGCCAAGCACTCTGCACTGCAACACGCCACCTTAACAGCTAACCAGCATTACTCAACTGCTACACAACTGCGCCTAGTGCACAAAAATACATAAGAGAAGAGATTAGAATTGAGTCTGATAAAACAATCCTTGCAAATATCAACTGTCACCTGAAAAGATTTCTATCAATTTGAATTTGAAGATGCTATTTTAAGTCAGTTATTCTTTCTTTTCAAAAAAAGCATTTACAGTAAGTTTCAAGTTGAAGTTTTGCGGAATTTTATTTAAGGAATCGATATAAAATTGAGAGTACTTTTTGACAGTTAGCTATCAGCATATAATGGCTGCATGATTCCTCAGTATGAAACTGGAGGCAGCAAGTTACCATCGATTTTAATTTCCAATAGAAGTCAGCACTATATAAACAAAAATGAAGTTTTACCTCAAATATCCAAGCCAATAATGAAATCGGTAGTCGTTCACTTCACTAAATTACAAGAAATTTGAATAACAGCAACAAAATGGCACATAAAATGTAAAATCTGCCACTTGAGGTGCAACTTAAACAAGTAAAAAGTTAGACAAAATGTTACAAAATAACCTTTTCAACAGCTGGTTGCACGGCCAGGGTCTCTCCAACGGGCTGAAGACTCAAGCGATCTTTTCCCCCCAAAGGCGTCCTTTATCTGGGTTCTCATTTAGCTGAAGCATCTAGGTTTGAAGAGAGAAAAGTTCAGCCAGGTTTCTACCTTGATTATTTTGGGTGTGGATGACTTCAGTGATACTTCTAGTTGTGTTTCAACTGGCTTTGCCTATTTAATTAAGTTTTAGGAATTTCCACAGTGTTCCACCTCCCCCCTCGTGTGTGTTGCTTTACTTCAGAGGCCAAATGTAAGGTTCAGTCAAAGTATTTAGTTACAAAGGAGAATAAGCACCAGGCTGTAGATCAAGCCACCATTAACTTCAATTCAGCCTGTTCACCAGTCAATTATTCAGAGTTCTATAAAGTTACAAAACTAATACTTTTTCATAAAGACTTTAACTATGCTCTAATTAGCATTCAAAACCGAAAATGTGACTGATTTTGCTACAATTATCTAACTTCAGAGCTAGCTCAGGCCCTTTCCTTTTAAAAAACAGGACCAAACAGTTTGAAGGGTTAAAGACACACTATCCTTTCCCCACCCGGTGTATCCTTAGATGCCTCTTCAAGATGTCCACTTGAGGAAAAACTAGTTTCCGTGGTTTTCTCGTTGCAAGGAATTTGCCACTTTTCTAGGACAGTTATTACCTCCAGTCAGTACAAGGCCACTGAACCGATCTTCCGTTCTAAAAGGATAGTGTATCTTTAACAGTGTAAGACAAACCTGCTCCAACACACGCCCACAGAAACTGGTCCCTGGAGGATCAGCCAAATCAGTTAAAATCTGCAATACTGGCCAATATTCTTTTAGCAAACAGGAGACCGCAGCTTTAAAGGGGAAAATGCAGATGTTGGATAAATACAGTAAGAAATAGTCATTTTCATCATAGGTTGCGTCTCATACAATATTTTATTAAAACCAAGGCATTAATCTTGCAATAAAACATTTTCTCTGTTTAAAAAAAAAATCTCCGAAGAAAACCCTTCAGTAATTATTTCCCTAAATCAATAACCAAAAAACCACTGCTCAAGAAAAAAAAAACCAAAACCAACAGCTAACAATGTGCCCCGCTAGGATTCACTTGGTTCAGGCTATTAATGTTCCAAGAACTACCCAACACCCCACCTAAGTGCACTAATAAAGTAACATGCATCCTGTGCTGATCCCGAAGTACATTACCATGTTCCTAGGAGGATACAGCTCCTTCTTCTTCCGGAGACTTGGGAGGGCTCTTAGACCTGGATCTAGAGTTGGATTCCCTCTTTGAGGCAGGGGGAGGGCTTCTAGATCTAGACCGGGATCTTGACCTGGACCGGGATCTGGAGACAGATGAGGACTTTGACTTGGATCTCCTGGCAGACCTGGACTTGGAGGTGGAGCGAGACCGAGAGCGTGTGCGACTCCGGGATTTGGATCGACTGTAGCGGGACCGACTGCGGGACCTAGAGCGGCTCCTGCTTCTAGATCGGCTGCGACGGCGTCTTCTGGGGCTAAAACGCATCGGGGGGGGGGGGGGGGGGGGGGGGGGGGAAAGGCGCGTTAAAAGTTGCTCATGCGTGACACACGGGCTAGAGCGAGTGCTGCGGGACAGGGAAGGCGGAACAGGACGCACGTGGGCAAGAAAATGAGCGTTACGAGGGCGCCATTGTTCAGAGTGGCCGGGGGCTAAACCTACTACAGGGCGAAACCCTTCCAACTCCGAGGGAACCCCACGTGCCTATGCAAGTAAACCTCTAGTAGACATCCCCCTCCTTCCTCTTTCCAGCCCCGCCGCGAAACTCACTGGGAAAAGAACAGAATGCCAGACTCGGTCGGGTTGGAAGGGGCAACAGTCGGCCACCCGGTCCAACCTCCCTGCTTAAGCAGAGCAGGCCTAGAGCACATGGCTCAACTCTATTCAGTGACGGAGACCTCACTAGCTCTCTAGGCAACCAACATGAAAACAAACGGGTCCCACTGCACAGGCGCACGGCTAAGGTTCATCTCATTTACTGCCCAAACTCCGCTGCCCGTTCCGCGGCGCTCACCTGCGGCTGCGGCGGCCGTAGCCGCTGCTGCTGTACCGGCGGGGCGGCGGCCCGCGGCGGCTGTGGTGTGAGTCGGGCGGGCGGCCGTAGCGGGCCATCTGCACGCGGAGCTCCCGGCCGTCCAGCACCGCCCCGTCCATCGCGTCCATCGCGTCCTCCGCGTCCCGCTTGTCGTGGAAGCGCACGAAGGCGAAGCCGCGGCTCTCCTTGGTGTAGCGGTCCCGGGGGATGTAGACGTCGCCCACGCGGCCGTACTTCTCAAATACCCTCCGGAGGGTATCCGGGGAGGTGCGGTAGGTCAGGTTGTCCACCTTGAGGGACGTCATGCCCTCCACATCGGGCGGCGGGCGGCCGTAGCTCATGGTGGGCAGAAGCCCCTGAGGGGCGGCGGCGGCCGAAGAAAATAAACCTGGGGGGTTGAAGGGAGTCAGCAGCCGGCGCGGCCCTGAGGGCGACGCGCCTCACACCGCAGGGCAAGTCCAAAAAGGAGGAGAGCTACAGCGCATAGGGGAAAGCCGTGGAGTCCGCAGGGAGCAGCACCCACCTCAGGGTCCGAGGGGCGGCCCGAGGCCGGAGCAAAGCGCCAGGCGCGGCCGCCCCGTCCCGCCGCGACGAGGAAATGAGGGGGAACCGCCCGCGCGCGCGGCTTAACGCCACAAAATGGCCGCCGGCGCCCCGGAAGGGAATGCGGCACCGCCCCGCCCGCGGCGCCGCGGGAACGACCCCCGATCCCTTTTTCCTACTTTTCCCCGAGGTGGTGCCGGAGGGAGCGCGGGGAATCCCCCTCTAAATTAATATTTCGCTCTGCGGGTTGGAAAGTGGCTTTTAAAACGTCGCCGCCGTGACCCGGAAGGGCTCGGTGGAGGCGGGGAAATTTTTGAACAATGTGTGTTGAAAACCGTTAAAAAAGCCCCAAGCAATAGCAACAACAACAACAAAAAAGAAATTAGGGAAGAGCAGTTTGTGTGGGGGAGGGAGAGGGGCGACAAACCCCCGCCGTGGGAAAAAAAAAGCGATGGTGAAGTGAATCGTTTGTGGCGCGGGAGGGCGGGCACGGTTTAAAATGGCGGACGTGGACATGGGGAGCCGTGAGGGGAACGGGGTCGAGGTTCCGTGAGGGAAGCGGCGCTCGGCCCGGCTTCTGCGAGAGCAGTTCTCCCGGAGAAGCTGCTGTGGGAGCTCGGTGCCTTTCCTGCCCGCGCTCCTCTGTGTGCCTGTGGCGGCTGTGAGGGGCCGGGCAGCCGGGAGCGGGCTCTCCGCGGGCTCCCCTTCATCCCTGCGGGCGGCGGTGCCCGGGGAAGCCTCGGCCGCGCCAGCTCTGGATGTGCCGCGATGGATCCGCGCCGCAGCCCAGGCGGCCCCCGCCGCTCCTCGGTGCCTGTGACAGCTGAGCAGGGAAATATTAAAGTCATCCTCACACCGGCCCACTCTGCAAGTTCTTGCTGTGGCAGGAACGTGGGGGAAGATTTGCACAGCCCTTGTGTAAGGGTGACAAGCAACTTCTCAGAGTCTAAGGGAATTCTGTCAAAGCTGCTCCCCCACCCCAAAAGTTGCTCTGTCGCCTCACGCTCTAATGAAATGCCCAAACTCCTGAACTGTAATACCTGTTTCTCGTCTCAAACCAATGTTTAAAGTTTCTATGAAGCTGTTCCATAACACTATGTTAAAAAAAGAAATTCGAATATATTCTACTGGTCTGTTTAATCCAATGACAGTATCAATATGAAAAATTATTTCAGTATTAGAATTTAAATTCTTACTTTTACTATAATTGTGTTGAACTTTTTTGTTTGTTTGTTTGTTTGTTTTGCACTGAAGAAGTATAAAAATAAGCAGTGACATGGATACAAATCCAGCAGCAACAGTTTGTTTCCTGCTACAAATTACTTCAGAAATCAAATAAACTGGTACTGGTTTGACATTTTGTATTGCTTCACATTCTGTTTTTTCACCAGAGAATTTTGATTTAAAAATCTCAGTGTTTCATCTGCTGAAACCCTTTTTCAAAGGAGAAACTAGAAGTTTATCTTTACAGTGATTTCCCTAAAGTGACAGAGGAAGTTTCCTATGCCACGTCCTCCCAGTTTCAGTCATTTCAACACATGCTGCTGTTGCCAAAGGAATTGTTCCAGCCCACCAGCCCAGTTTGCTGTGCAGCAGGATGGAAGCCTGTACTGGCACAAGGGAGTGGGGCACTATTCCTAGAGGATCTTAAAATTCTGCTACTACTAATCAAAATATTAAATAATTAATATTTAATAATTATTAAAAAGGAATAAGATATTTTTCTTGTTTTAAGATGACTTCGCCTTGATATTTTAATTGCATCTTTGTAAAGCTGCCTCTAAATAATCACACTGACTTTCCTCCACAAGTGAAAATTACGTGTTGTTTTGAAAAACACTGACAAAAAATTAAAGTTTGGGAATTTAAAAAAACCCCATGTAATACATGTGTTAAATACATGTAACTATAGCTGGGGTGCAGATTTTATTTCACAGGACTGCAGGGTGGGTCAGGTTGGAAGGGACCACAGTGGGGTTATCTGGTCCCACGTCCCTGCTCCAGCAGGGTCATCCCAGAGCACAGGGCACAGGATTGTGTCCAGGTGTTTCTCTGGAACATCTCCAGTG
>VZUI01098123.1:15000-48743 GCA_013401135.1 Cettia cetti | reverse complement strand
CCTTCCTTCCTTCCTTCCTTCCTTCCTTCCTTCCTTCCTTCCTTCCTTCCTTCCTTCCTTCCTTCCTTCCTCTCTTTTTTTTTCCCTCTGCTTTCTTTCTCTCCTCTTTCTGTAAGAACTGAATTAATACACTAATAATTGTTTGATCAGACTGCCAGGATTTCAGTTGTGCTCACAATAAATCCTTGGCTTTACATGTCCTTTCTTCCCATTGCGAGAATTTGTTATTACAAACATCCCAATACGTTGCAGCCTCTGGATGCAGCTATAGCAAGCCTGAGGTGTCCGGGGTGCTGTGAAGGATCACAATTCCTCGGTGCCTGGGAAAGCACCAGCGTAGAGT
Organism: Cettia cetti; assembly: GCA_013401135.1. Taxonomy (NCBI): domain Eukaryota; kingdom Metazoa; phylum Chordata; class Aves; order Passeriformes; family Sylviidae; genus Cettia; species Cettia cetti. Next base: position 48,400 of record VZUI01098123.1, on the reverse strand, counting down.
CTGAGGAGCCCCCAGGCCGGGAGCAGTGCTGGAGCGTGAACTGCCGGGAGCCTGTGGGGAGGTGCTGACATCGCCCCCCAGGCAATTTTTGACCTGAAGTACAAAGGAGGGGAGAGCATGTGTCACATTTTCCCTGAGCCCTCAGCCTCACCCTTATTGATGGGAAGGTCAGGCAGGTTTAGCAACAGCCATTCATTCACAGGCATGGTCAGCTCGTCTACATGGAAAAAACTCTAAAACTGATTTCATCAAACCAGTGGAAACAACCATCTCAGAATTATTTTCCTTTTCAGCAGAGGTTTGCTTTGGCTTATTTTTCCTTTAGATTGGAAGATGGTAAAAAGAAGACAGGACACCAGGTCACAGTCTGAGTACCACAGACAATTCTTTCCCAACTCACCCTTTCTGGATTTGTGTTTCTGATCAGCACATGATTTTGTTGTGTTTGTAAAAGAGATGATGGAGGAATGTCATCTCTTTTTGTCCCCATAGCCTCCTTTACTCATTTTCCAAAGCTGGAAAATTACTCAATTACTCCCTGCTGGGGAGAAATTCAGCTTATTTGTTGCTGCCTAAGGGTTTATAAAGCTCCCTGATTTGGTCTTCACCTCTCATATCATAACCACTTGAGTGCAGCACAAAGACTGTATTAATGGCCCTCTTGGTGAGCTTCTGTCTGATGCAAGACTCCAAGATCTCCCAATTACTGCCCAGGAGTTTGCAGCCCACCATCATAGCAGGAAAGGCAAACAGCAGCCCTGTGAGCATACAGAGGAGGTTTCTGCATTCCCATGAACACAAACACAAGGATTTTCTAAGTGAGGGTGTTTGCACAGCACAGTGGTGCTGGGTGGGCCAGGGTGGGAGGAGAGCTGTTAGGATCTAACAGAGGGTTAATACCAGAATCCAAAATTAAAGCAAAGCATTAACAGAAGTGTTTTATTTCCATCATCTGGGAGATTTCTTTTGGACAACCCTCAACTGACATAGTTATTACACAGCATACCACATCCTAATACATAGTAGAACTACATGCTGGGGGTTGAAAACTAGCAAGAAAAAAAAAAATCCAAGAATGAGCCAGAAATAAACAATTTCAAGTCATAAAATACGAATTATCTCAGAGGCTTAGTCTGAGAATAAATTTTCGCAGGAAAGGTTATTTTTCCTGATTTATAAGGGATTTACAAGAAACCTGCAGCTTGCCATTGGAGAAATGAAGTCTTCTTATGGCTTTACATTGTTTTGCCACCACTTTCATAATACTTGCTTATGTTTTTAAGGGGGGAAAATGTACAGCGAGGTGGAACGGTTATTGACCAGATTGATCATGGGAACAAATCTGCCGGTGGTAACCTTGTTTAATGATATGTTGCTGGGCTCAGCACCTTGCTGAGGCTGTGATTCTTCACCGGCTGGGCCCGCATGATGGATCACGGTAGGAGGCTGATGGTGCAATCACTCACTGGCAGCCACTGACACCTGCACCAGCCTGACACCCGTCCCCTCTGGATGTATCAGCCAGCCTGCTCAGCCCACTGGGAGACACGACTGTTCCACCAAACGGCGAACAAAAGTTCTTTATCTACCTTGCAACTTCCCCTCTAGGACACTGCCTTCTTTTTTTCTTTCCTTTTTATTCCAGCTCCATCTGTAATTCTGTCTGCCACTTCTTTGCATCTGCTTCTGGTTTAGGAGCATTCTACTCCATGGCTGACTTAGGAAAAACAAAACAAAGCAGCCACTAAATCTAGAAGAGAAAGAAAAAAAAAAGGTTGTCAGGGAGGAAAGGACTGCACTGCAAAAGTACGAAAGCAGCATTTTCTCACTGAAAATCTCCTACCTGTTCGTGAATATTTTGTTAGAAAGAAAATTGCTGTCTCTGAGTATGGTGGAACTCACATTCTTCGTGAGTTTTTTTTTTTTTTAAGAAAGCAAATTTTATATTTTTTTTAGAAAGAAAAATTTGTCTTCATTTTTTAAAGAAAAAATCTTTACTTTGTCCTACTTGTTATACTGGATATTGAACATAACAGGTTCCCAGTAAAAATGAAGAGCAGGAAAATGAGCAACTACTCTTTTGCAGACCATTCCTTTCTTCTCTTTTCCTCAAGACAAATCTGAAAGCTAATTTATGCAACACTATTTCAGATTCAATACTTCAATATCACAAATACATGCCCAAGTCAGCTTCCTCTAAAAGCAGTTACATATGGAAATACATACTCATGGGCACTATCTGTACTGTATGCCAGCCAAGATCCACTCTTAGCTCATTGGTCGGGATTTTTAATAATTTCCCACTTTTATAGTACAAATTGCATGTAATGATATACAACCACTTAAAAGGAAACATTTTAAAATATATCCAGCCTGTGAAATAATGATTTCAATTGATTTTGTCTTCTAGTCCCCTTTCTTGCAGGGTTGATGAACTTTTTTTGGGAAAAAAAAACCCAAAAAACTTTATTAGTATGACAGGCCATTATAATGATAAAAAAGTAATGATCTAGCCAAGAAGGCTTTAGCACACATTTCCCCATTCTGTAATTTTGTATAAAGACCTCTTCATTAGTCCACAGCACAAATCTGAGCAGCTTCTTAGAAAAAGAATGGGAACACCACTTCAGCTACTGTGTTTCTTAATTGCGCATAGCCCAGTCCTACAAATTGCACACATCTGTCTTTTCAAGTCACTGAAAATTCAAATATATATTGTCTCGTGCTAGCAGGGCCTGCACAGCCACTGTAAGGGCCAGATGGAGCAGCATGGTAGTGGAGAGCCCAGGCTGCTCACCAGAACAATGTGGATGGCCACCCCCGTTGCCCCACCCCTTTCTCTCTTTTCTATTCTAGGTAAAAACCAACATTACAGATTTGCTCCGTCTCCTTTTGTTCCTTAACTTCAGCAGTGGTTCAGCTGTGCCCTGAATCCTTGGGAGACCACATGCTGTCTCTGCCACCCCTGCTCTACAAGTGCCCTGCAGGAGGAAAAGTTAGAGGGTTACTTTTTGGGGCTCTGAATATAACATCCTCTTTGAGCCTTGCAGTCATTAAACTGTGCTTTGAAAACTCTTGGACTACTCTGACTTATTTCCCCAAATCAAAATTCCATATAGTATAGGGGTAGGGGATGTGGGAAGAGAGGCAGTATCTTCATGTGCATCCCAAGCAGCTCTCAAGTGAGCGTCTGCTCTCTCTGAGCCAGCAACTGTAAAAAACCCAGAAAATTAGAACCAGTCATCTTAGTTTTCTTTAAAATATGACTTCCCCAAACAATTCTATTATTGGCCTTTAAGAAGCCATTAGAAAATAAAAAATTATAAATTTCTCCCAGTAGTAAACATAGTTGCTGTCATAATTGCACACATAGGCCCCCACAAATACACAGAAAGCCTAGCTGGGCACCATTTAATTGATAACCATGCTCCCAATTCCTTCCCCTCCTTTTGGGATAGCAATTGCTGTATGCAGCTGCTAAGACAATGAAAATGCTTTTCCAGCTGCAGCATCTGGCTCTTTGGCAGACTCATTTAGTAGTTGTGTTGGCAGCTTTGAATTTGCCTCTGGGTCTATCATATGTTTATAAAGGCAATGGACTGTCAACCTACACTCACGTGTGTGCCTGCGTGTCTGTTTGTCTGTGTTTCTCATCTCTGTTTGCTGCTGCTTTTTGCCTGTGTTTTTTCGCAGAAAATAAGCATTGAACACAGACGAAAACACAAAATTACCCCCTTGTCTTTTATTTAGGCATGCAACTCTACTTCTTCAACTCTTGCCATCCTCTTTTCAATATACATCCGTTTCATTTGCATCAAAGATAACTTGTTAGACAAATTCCCTGGGTTTACAAGGAAACTGCACCTTTATATGTGCGCATATACAAATCATTTCTTTGTGACTAAGACCCTTAATGCAGTGATATCATAATAAATGGAAGGGGACATTTTTCATGTTACAATAATAAATGAGGTGTTAAAGGAATATCCTGATACGTGAGCATTTTATAACTACTGCTTGTTGCTTGGTGGCAGCTGTAAAGCAGGGCTCACCGAATTAGCTATGATGTACTACTCCAGGGTGATGTTAATTATTCTACAGTGGTAAGCATTTTTTAAGTAGCTGCTTCACATTTTCACGTTTATCACAACACACTTGCAAAGGCAGGGTTTAAACCACAGTTAAGTATCCCACCTGAAGTAAATGTTTAAGTAGAACATATTCTAAAATGCTGCAAGACAGGTGAGGTCCATGGGGAGAACTCAAGTTTGGGATGATCTTATTATCTTGGCTTCATATTTAAAAAAATAAACAAAACTCAAATAAATAAATAAGCAAAACTCATTTGCTCAAGCCTGTTATACACAAATCATGTCTACACACAAATATCGACACTAATATATGGACAGCTAGGCACATACTTTTATTCCCTACTAAAAAGACCTCAAATGTAAAGTAAAAAGTACTAATTTCTCAGCTAAATTTCTCAATAAATAAAAGTGATCTTTCCAGAATTGCAAGGATGTAAAAGTGGGTAGATATTTTCTGGTGTTGCAGTCAATAAAACTATCTTCAAATTGTTTAAATGCATACACTGTAGCACAGGAGACTCTAAAATGAGTGCTGATGAATTTAACCTTCTTGTTTGTTATCTGTATTGCAAAAAAAAAAACAAAAAAAAAACCAAACTCGAAATCAACCCCACAGAAAAATATATAAAGATTACTTTTAAAGCAATGCAGAAAGCATTTTTCACAATTTCCTTTACTGATGTAGAATACATAGCCTCCTTACTTCTGCATTTTAAGGCAGTTTTGCCCAGAGAAATTAAATGGGGGATGGGGAGAGTTTACGGGATAATAAATTAGGATTCATCAATTAGCATGAGAACAGTGGCCCCTTCCAGCAAATAATCACTATAAATAAGGATGTGAACTCAAATATCACATTTAAAAAGTCTCATTCCATATTATTTCAATTTGCTAATACTTTAAATCAAAACAAAGCTCTTTCTCCCCCCTCAGAATCACTTGCAATAATATTTATATGCTCATTTTGATTAAGTTTGTAAACATCCACAGAAATCTTCAGGGATTACGCAGAAGTCCCAATGAAAGAAATTTTACATTTTAAAACTTGAGACCTTTTATGCAAATTATTTTGCCTTTGGCCATTTCAGGAAGAAATGAAGGAACTGGAGGATATTACAGTTTTACATAACACTGGTGAGATTGTTGTCATCTTTGATCGCACATCAATTAGTCAAGATCTTGAATGATCATAGGCGAAGAATCCTAAACTCTTCTCCCCAGCTGAACAAAAATGTGTCAAAGACTCTGACTGCATAAATTATTACATTCTATCCTACAGCAATAATAGCCCCTTTAGGCAGATTTTCTGGTCACCTGCATCCTGGGAATAGAACTTTATTATGTTTTGGTTTTGCATATAACAATCTACTTTACGTATATTTTATTCTATTTTTCTGACCAGTAACACTGACATCAGATTAATCTTTAAAGGGCAGCACTGCCCTGAAAGTGTGGGCTGTCTGTCAGCCCCTCCTGATGAATAAATGAGGTGAAAGGTAAGGAAAAGTCTTTGAGTATGCTGCCCACCAAAGAAACAAACTTAGTGATAACCTGAAAGCCATTTCATTATTGTGTTATTACTCATGTAAGCAGGATCTGTCCCTCTTTCCTCTGCCCGCTGTTTTTGGAGCAGTAAGACTAAAAGCTACATTTACCTTTTTGGGAATACAACCTTTATACTGTGGGCACAGAAGTGAGATTTCTGACCAGCGCTAAAGTGGCAATCCCAGCAAAGTTTTCCCTGTTCCCTACAGGTAGTACAGAAGGGAGCCAGAGCGCCAGGGCCCCATCTGAGCCGTGCCCAGCTCCCCGGTCTGCACAAACCCACTCTATCAATCACGGCAGGATAATGCATAGTGGCTGCGCCTGTGACAAGGAATGATGGAGTGCTGAGCACAGGCCCGGCTTCGCCTGTCGCTTTGTGCATTTGTATTTCTCCAGGGCCACTTTGAGAATTTGCAGGACTTGGGGGGGGTTGGGGGCGGAGGGAAATTGTCGCGCGTTTTAAAAAATATCTTAATTCGCTTTGATTATCAAACAGCAATGCGAGACGCAGACACGGAAAGGAACTGCAGGATGCTCTGATCCCAAATTCCATCAAGGCAACAAAACTATACAAGATGTAATTTGATTAAGGGTCAGACAATTTAATCTGGGTACTGCATGCAAAAGCTGCAAGTTTTTGCTGCCCATTTCTTCTCTGTTATACCCAAGAATAAGCATTAGAATTTTACTTTATCGTAACAAGACAGGGAAAAAGCCAGCACTGAGAACACTCAGCATTCTTAGAGCCATAAAACACTGTAAATGAAAAGACAAATCACTGTATAACTTTCTCCAAAGGTATCCTTTACATTGATAAATTTACAAAAGAGGCGCCTGCTCATAATTATTTTTGATCAAGAAAGCTTTAAGTAAATGCACTTAAAATATGATCAAACTAATTCTCCACTTTAAAAATTACACACATGCAAGAAATGTTGTTTTGTCTAAAGGAAATGCATTCTGGTAAGGATGCACTGTGTTTGGTTTTATAAAAAATATGTAACATTTAATAATATATGCTGGTTTTATAAACCAAGGGGGTTTTTTTAAATCCAGTTGGATATACACGACATATATCTATTATAAAGCTGCGGAAAAGTGTTAATTAGCGCAGTTAAAAACAAACTAAACAAGAGACATCATAAACACACCCATGCAAATTTCAAGCGAAAATTTTGTCAGCCTCCGAAATAATAGGAATGTTTTAATCTCTCTGAAAATGGACAGACAAAGATGAAATCCATTTTCCTTTTGTGACAGTTCATTTTTTTAAGTCTCAATATTGTTGCACGTACAGGATGAAAAACTGTATTAAGTAGGGGGTACTGGAGAATACAATCTTTTATTCCCTTAATATGCTTTTGACAGCCAAGATAAAATGCTCAAACAAATCCCTTACAGAACAAGTTTTTGGAAGGGAAAAATACGTTTTGCTTCTAAGGAGCCTTGTGATTTTAAGGAGACGGCTACATGAGCAGCGATGCCCTTTTTTTCAGGGGGGCTTTCTCACGGCCAGACTGAGCCACGGTCACCTCGTGAGGAGCTTTTTGTGGGTTTTTAAAGCCACAAAGTGGCTGGCGGGCGGGGGTTTCAGTTTCGGTGCCGGCCGGTGCGAGGGTCTGCTCCTACTGAAGGACAAAACTTGGGGCGAGAAGCCCAAGCCGGGGGACCCGCGACAGACCCCCGCTGCCGGGTTTGCTGGGGGATGCCCGGCTGGCACAACAGTTTTCAGCTGAATCCTGAAAGTAAGCACGGGAAAGCAGGCAGATCAGAGGGCTCAGGGTTTGGGGAGAGCTGGCTGCTCCCCCTCCCTCCCTCCCTCCCTCCCTCCCTTCGCCCGGCCCGGCCCCCGCCGGGGCTTTCCTTCCCCACGGGGTGCGCAGAGATGCGGCAGCATCCCGCCGCCTCCCACCGCTGCCACCCTGGACGGCACGGGAGCGGGGATGACGATGCCAGGCAGGTCCGACCAGACCCCGGAGGATCCTCTTGCCACGGCCCCTCCCCGTGCCGTGAAAAACATCTTTGAGCTTGAGGAGAAGCAGCTCCGCTCCCCCCGCGGGGAGGCCGTAAAGGGAACAGCGGCCCTCGCCGCCAGGCAGAGCCCCCCGCCTCAGCCCGGGGGGGGGAGGAGAGCGGCAACAAAAAAGAAGCCGGGCTTCCCAAGTAGCCCTTCTTAGAGGGGAGGGAGAGAGAGCAAGAGAGAGAGACAAACATCTGGGGATTGGACCATATGCTAAAGCTTTGTCTTGTCCTTCAAAGTTAGGCTGCCCTTGAAGTGATTTGTCAGGCGGCCTAACTGTGACAGGGAGAATGTGGAGCGGTGGAGAGAGGGATGGAGGTGGTGGGGGGAGGCAGGGCCCAGAGGCAGGGGAGAGAGGGAACGAGGTACGGACAGAGAAACAAAAAAGAGGAAAGGGAAGGCAGCAAGTAGCAGGAAAGAAAGAAAGAAAGAACGAAATAGCTTCTCTCTCCATCAGATGATGATTTTCACGTGAAAGACACAGTGGGTGGAAAGAGAGGAGGAAAGCGGGGGAAACAGCAGAGGAGGAAGGAGGGGAGACAAAGCCTGGTAGGGGAGATCAGGAGAGGAGAGGGTGAAGCGGGAGAGCGGAGATGATGCGGGAAGGGAAGGACTGAGAAACAGTGACTGCTGATGCTCTTTCTGCCGCCACCTCTTTTTTCCCTCTTCCCTTTTGCCCGCCAAGTGCTGAACTGATTAGAGTGTAATTAAGGCCATAAAACCCTCGGCTTATCCACCTGTTTATTCACTAAAGTCGCGGGCTCATCAGGCAAATTAGCTGCTTCCAGGCTGCACGATGGGCCTAGAGCTGGCCTGATTAATGAAGTTTATTGGGAGCTGTTAAAAGCATTAACTGAAGGAAATCTCGGCAATTCGTCATATTTAAGGGATGGAAATTAAATCTCCCCATGCAAATGAGGGGAGCCTCTGAAGCGGCTTCTTTTAGAGGTGACGGGGGTGGGGACACACGAGGGGCTCTCCCGCAGGCGCAGCCCCCCTGGCAGCGGGTCTGCACCCATAATGAGTTTGCCCGGTCTCAGCAGGACAGGCTTAGCAAATAAGGGGTGGCAGATTTTAAAGTCCAAGAGCTCTTGGCCCTTGGAGCCCCAAATGCAGGAATCAGGCCCCGAATGAGGCAATATAATCCTTTCAATCTCTTTTCATGCTGAGGGAATCTCTCTGGATGCCCGGGGCATTGCTGGTGTAGCTCATCCACACAGGGGTTTGTAAGGCAGCTTCCATGCCAGGTGGTTTTGTCGCCCTTGGTCAGACAAGCCATCTCCAGTTTGTTTCTACTTTAAACGTTTTGCACTCTTCTTAGCTGTTAGTCACATTGCATGGCTTCAACAAGCTTCTTTCAAGTACAAAAGTCCACATAAATTTGAAATGCAAAATGGTTTTTTAAGCACCATTCATGACAAATCTTAAAACTGCAATAGTAGATGCTCTAGCTGACAAACACCTAAGAGATATATTAAGGAGAGATGGTCTAAGCAGCAGGGAATCCTATCAAGAGCTGAATATTCACCAGTTTTAAAAGTGTTTTCTTCTGGCATGTCAATCTGATTTTATTTCTGACATGAATGGCATTTATCATACCCGAAGCTTCATGAGCCACAGCATTTTTATATTAACAATTTATAATAAAAGAGAAATTACAAAGGGTCACAACAAGGAGTGAATGTCCTGGGGAAGGGATAATGAGTAGAGAGGAAGGTCAAAGAAAACATCTTGGCCTTGCTATTTTTACTGAGCATTCAGTTCACAATGGTATTATGTTTACAATTTATTTGTTTTGAATATTTTCATATGAAATGAAGAAATAATTGTTATCTTGTGTAAAAGATATTTGTACCCAAATATTGAATTGTGAACGTGATAGGGAGGGAGAAGAGAGAAAATTCATATTTGATGTAATTCTAATTCTATATGCTTCTCTGTCTAATTATTACAAAGCTAATTATTTGTTACAATTATTGGATTAACACTTTGCTAATCAGTTTTCTTCTCCTTTGTAGAGTAGCACCAGAGCAGTGAAACGCAAGGTGAGAATGTTGTCTGGATTTTCAACAGAAAATTAGAGTGCCATTTTCCTTATGTGCAGATTAGTTCATCCGCTTTGTGATTTACGACCAGTACAGCACATTCTGTATCACATCCTACTACGTGGCATCTTCGTTCCTACAGCAATAGTTTCCTAACTTTTTGGATGTGGAGACTCTTTGCCAGTGGCAAAACGTCCCTCTCCCCACTGCATCTCCCATCAGGAAGGTTTCACTCATCCGACCGCCCTGTGGGGCAGGTGGAACCACCGGTCTCCTCCAAACAACAGGCACAGAAACAAGGACTGGTACCAGGGCAGAGCCCTGCACACACACACACACGTTTTGGATGTGCTTCAGGCACAAAATAATGCATTTTTTAAAGACACACGGTGCCCTCAAAACACACAACTCAGCTGTTATCAGCAGCAAAGGACTGAATCAGCTGCTACTAAACATACAAACCAAACCAACCCAAAACTTCCTGGCAATATGTGCAGGTGGTTTTTTTTTATGAAAAAGAGTCAATAGAGAATGCTTCTAATGCTGCGTGCAGCACAACACAGAAGGTTTCCTATTGAAATTTCTGGGGAAAAGAAAGAAAAGTGTTTTGATGAAAAAGCACTTTATTGTTATTAGCTGCAAGTTAACAAAGCGTTTCCTAGAGAATTAAATGACAGCAGTATTTTCTAGTTATGTGTTTAATTGCAGAAATACAAAGGATAATTGTAATCAATTCATTTGTGGCTACTTTTGTTTTTTCTTTTTTTTTTTTTTCTGCATACTTTAAGAGCATTTGCTATAAAGCTATATTAGCACAAAGTGATTTTAATATCTGGCAATAAAGTGCTTATGTTTCAGGAAAAAAACCCACTTTGGGGTTCCCATTGAATGAAGAAGAGGTCTGTCCAAGGCAGTTTTTGTTTTCCAAATTATCAGATTCTTCTTTTTTCTTTTCTTCGTCTTCTTTCAATGACTTGTGGAACATACTATCAAAACACTTATTTTTCTTGATTACCAGTTCCCTCAATACATTGATTTGCCCCATTATGTGGGGTCTTTTAGTTCTGCCACTAATGAGATGTGCTACTTGCAACTTTTTCTCTCTGTTTCAGGAATAGAATAAACTATTTGAAGAGAAATATTCAGGTAAATTCTCAAAAACTTGCAACCCCACTGAAAGCAGGTGGTTTAGTTACAGATGATATTTTTGGAAGAAATATCTGATATTGTGGTGAAATATCTAGTTATAAAAGATTTTATGTGAAGAATGATAAAGCACTGCAGTGGCTAAGCACTTTCAGCCCCAACCATTGTGATTATTTATACTGTAGGCTCCTCTTCATGAGTGATTCTGACTTTGACAGGGATATTTTCCTCCTCGCTGAAACTTCAGTTACAAGATTTGCTTGTAGAGACCCAGTCAGAAACAAAAAAAAAAACAACAAACAGTAACTTAAACCTGCTCTTCATATATAGGTACAGAACTCCAGTTATTAAAGTAAAAGACACTGAATTGCAGAACTCAGGTTGCATAAACAGGTAAAAATCAGTATGTCTTTAAAAGCACAAGACAATTGGTTGATTTTTCCTTTTACATCAATATTAACAGTATATCAGCTATTAGAACAGTGGCATTGCCAGACTCAAGATAATTTTCATGAAAACACTCAGTTAGTTGCAATTTTTCTTTCACTTGCCTGATTCAACAGTAGTGAAAACAAGGCAAATTTTATCACAGCAGAAAACTACATTATGGCAGATTCAGAGCTAAATTTAGCCCTCCAAGATCAAGAATCATCTTACAGCCAGGGCCAAATTATTCTCTTTAACTGCACTGTGCAAAAGATGTCCTAAATGATGAAGACCCTGCTCTGTCCTTGAATAAGCACAGAAGACAGAGACCTCAGTGGGAGGAGTGTGAGCTGCTGTTCTGGTCAGAATTGAGTCCTAAGTGACCTCCTGCTTTTGCATGTGGTCTACTACTTAGGCACATCAAGGTTGGAAAGGATACAATTTAACTGTAACCTAATTTTATTTTATTTTTTTATTTTTTTTTTGTCTCCTGATAGTTTACTAAACTATCAGTGATGCAGTTTTTGTGGCTTAATTAATTCTTTCACACTGTCTCTGTCCATCTCAGTCATATATATTTGAATATTTCCTCTTATTAACATTTTACAGCATGTTTTTTTCAGCTGTGGATAGAACCACAATGTTAATGAATGACAATTATCTTTCTTACTTATCTGAGAACTTTATTGAAGTTTCATTATAATTGACATGAATCATACAAAACCCTTTTTTCATTAATGATTTTTTTTCTATTAAATAAAAATCTTAACCTAGTGTATTTTTCTGGGTAACAATTCACCAGGAATCCTTTCCTGAATAGCTTCACGAAACAGGCACCTACAGGGGAATGCACTACTGTGTCCTTTAGAGGGTTCTACCGTACCTTAGCACTTAGTTAATCCCCTCGTCAAACACACTCAAGAAAATGAAAGCTGCATGTCACATTGTCAGTGTGAGGAATTGGCTAAAGGCTTTGCATTCGACTCTGGGTCTCAGAGAAGACAATATGTGCTGGGGGAAAGCAGCCTGAGCAGTTCTGTCTGGAGCCACTGTAAATGTACACACGCTCTCATTTGTAGCATTGTCACCGACCATCCAAAATTGCAGTCTGATGTGTTATAAAAACTTAGCACTAAGGAGCATTGCAACTGACACACTGATCAAATATAGGAGCTGCACCTTAAAACTGCTTTTCATAGGCAGATTTTAAAAGTGCCTTAAAAAAACGCTCTTTGAACCAAGGCAGAGTAACAAAAAGATAGGAACGTGTCATTCATGCAACTGCAGGTTAAACTTCCATCGTGTTTTAAATGTATTTCTAGATTAATATTTTGAGAATAAGAATCAAGTGATTGTCATTTTATTTTGACACACAGAATGATTTATCCTGTTTCAATACACCACATATTTCCAGGAGAGAATGAAGCCCTTTTTTTCAAGTAATCTAAATTGCAACAGCAAGTGTTGTACTGTCATTTTAATGACAGCAGTAGACTTTAAGTATGGAATGAATCAATTATTGCATGCACAGCCCCTGTGTAAATCACTGATGGCAAACCAACCTCAGGATTATAAAATGAATCTTTGACAAGTATTCAAGGTTTCAGCATATTCTCAATAATGAGGATTAAGTACCTACTATCTGTGAAAGAAAAGTTTTATTCACTTACTAAAGGATATGTGAGTAATCATTAAGAGAGGTCAGATTAACTGAGGTAGTTTTTAAAAAAGGGCATCCAGTACAACATCTGCTGGAAAATCAATGATAAATATGTCAATTTTTTTAGAAAAAGGGAAAGATTAAGCGTAAGGCAGTGTAATGGAATGACTTAATGCTCTGTTTTTAAAGAATGGAGAGAAATTATAATGACATCATAAACTATCATTATGAAACTTTTTGACATTTTCATGTCAAGAAAAAGGCTCTTCTTGAATCAAGAACAAATAGTGATTTCTGCTATCCATGGGCTATTCAGTCAAGTTCAAATAAATCCTGATTCTACACTGAGAGATGATGATAAAAAAGCCTCTGGACTACTCTGATACACATTACATATTCTCGTTTTTAACATTTTCAGTCTAAGAGAGAAATTGAATTCAAAGTTATAATCGTAGTTGAGCTGTGTAAATGGAAATTTTTTTATTTGATTATGTGTCAATAATGCATACACTTTTTGAGAAGCTTTTGTAGTAAATATTTCATATCACTTGGCTGGTTTTGCCAGTACCCAAACATTATTGCATTGCATTTTTCTTTTTAATTCCCACAAAATAATGCAAAATTGAGAACCAGTGTTATCATAATTGTAGACCAACATAATTTCATGATAGAATAAAGCATTGTGTTCTGTCATAATTTGTATTTTAATTATTAATGAGAGCCTTTGCTTTAACTGTCAGAATTTTTTATTAATGTCTTATGATATTTGCATACTCTTTGCTTTTATATAGGGGGAGGATACAGAGTGGAATATATATTTATTTGCAATATATTTATATGGTTTTTCCATGGAAGGTTTGCTTTGAAAGCTTTAACAATTGACTTCACATTGATGAAAAGATGCTTTATATACAGTGGTATGAGGGATTAAAAAAAGATCTACAATAATGTTGCACTTTACAGTTTGATATTCCCTTAAAATAATTGAAAGCAACTTCAAATTGAAACAAATGCTGTAACAAAATAACGTGCCTGCTTACTTGTACTGCTGCATTTCTATTATGTTCTTTTAGCCAAAATTATATTTCTTTTATTTGTATTTGTGCTTGTGTATATCTCTCCTTGTTTATGGCACAATGTGTTTCTTTGGCCCAATATGGATGATTCACAGTTCAATATTTTCATTCTGCACTAAATGGTCAATTCATTACAAATTAATTCAATATTTCCAAATTGTATAAACTAGTGCATGCTTTGTTAAAATAATATATTCTGCAGAGGAAGGAGAATGTTTATAACTCTAACAGCAAAAACATAATTGCATAATTTTGCAATAACTGAATTTTAGAATTAATCAAATATAAGTGTGTACATTTGCAAAGCGTAAAATTTAGCTAAAATATGTGTATATTTGTAAAAAGAATGATGAAACAATTACAGCTCAAATTACAGAAAAAATATGGGAGTAAGCATTTCTCTAAAGAACATTTCTGCAAATAAGAGTGGCTGTAATTATTTTGCTGTTTATCTAAGACTCTTAAGTTGTTAAATGCAAATGATTTTGAGCTATTGATTATGAACATTTTGCTGTTACTCCCAACCAAGTGTTATAGTACCCTTTTTGTACATTTCAGCGGTGCTTTTTCTAACTGCCCAGTTTTTGTTATGATTTTGAGGTGAGACATTCAAGTCACTGGCTTGTCAGAGAAGCCAGTAGTCTACAAAGAGGCCGTTTCTCAGTAACCCCCTACAATTTGTTTGCAAATGATCTTAAAGAGTTACAGTACCCTTAGAAATAAGCAGGAATAGCGGTGCACTTTTCAGAAAACAAAACCGGGGGGATTCGGGAAAATGCAAGTGCATAAAACATTTCTTTCCATTGTGCAGTCAAAGGGCTGAGGTTTTGCAGTAAAAGTCTGGCATCTGGTGGTCCCAGGAAGCAATGGCATCCCACTCCAGAAGGGAACAAGGTGGTCACAGCCTGAATTAGCTCATCAGCTTGTAATAAACTAATTATTTCCAGCGTATGCTTGTGTGAGGATTCCCGACTCTAAAGGACACCTCAGTATTCATTGCCACCGGTTGGGTTTTGTTTTCACCCTAGAATGTCTGCATTTCTTCCCAAAGAGGGAAATAATTGCACGTATCCAGAATTGTGATGAGCTCTCAAATGCCAAATAATGTCCCGTGCAACCCTCAGCAGAAGACAGGGGAGGAGACTTACTGCCATTTCCCACCAGTAGTGCTTGGAGGACTGAAAAAAAATTAGGAGGCCAAGACCAAGGTGCCATTCCAGGAAAGGAACATTTCTTGTATTCTCTGATGAACCTTAACAATATACTGCCACACAACCAAATTTATGAAAAACCATTCCTTCCCATGTTCTTCTAGGAGAACTAACTCAGCAGAGGTTGTGGAAGTCTGGCTGGGGAAGGGGTGCAAAAGTAGAGGCCTTCAGAAATCTGAAGTTCATTCTCTATCTTTTCATGTAATGACATAATATAATCCCTCTCAACAAGTGAAAAAGAAATAAAATTTCCTTTTTTTTTGGTTTTTGACCAAAAGACCCTTCCCAGCTCAGGGTACTTTAAAGAGTTATTAGTTATCCTCTAAGTTATCAGGCTGTCTTTGAGTTAAATAGTGCTTCACCTTTCCCTTCTTCAGGCACTGAATGCACATTTATAGACTGACAAAAAGCTGGTTAATCTCCTCTCTCCAGAAAGTCTCCGTTCTCATTATCACCTTGCTACCTCTTCCTTGAGCTTGTTTATTTTTTAGAGTAAAGTAAAACATCACTCTGGAACAAGCATGGCTGAAATTACATGGTGATTCACATGAGATTTCTCCTGAGCTAATACTAATGGCATGGATTTTCCATCTCTGAGGAAAACACAGCTCTGTATGTAGTCTTGCATTCTCCATGGATACAATATGAACAAGTTTACAGCTCTGCATGACCAAATTGCATCCATAAGTCCTTCTCATCTCATAATCCCAGAGAAGCTTCATTAGTAATCTTCCTTCAGCCTCCTCTTCAGTATCACCTGATGTCATCACTCTTCACCTGTCTTATCATTTCCCTCAAAATGGAGTCTTTCTTAAGTTATTATTTTTGCTAATCTGTCAGACTTCTGATTGCTTACTGAAGTCCAGAGCATTTATATCTCCAGAATTTCCTTTGTCTTGTAACCAAACACAGGTGTCAGTTCTCTCTTTACATTTTCCTCCATTATTAAGAATTATTCTTCCCTTAAAAATTAGGTATAAAGACTTAGACAAAAAATGAAAGGGACAAAAATTCCCTCCAAATCTCTATTGCTGTGTTTTAAATACAGGTCCATTATCTGTTCTTTATCTGCCTGGTGTCACACAAAAAACAGATACAGTCTAATACTTGATACCATGGTTTTATCCCAGATGTTAAATCTTCCAACCAAGCCCTCTAACTTGAGCCCATTCAGGACTTTGGGGTTGTATTTTGCAGTGTATATTTTTTAAGCCTTTCCAAGGTGTAACTGAGCCTGACTTTTGAAAATGCTTATATTATCATTACACTTTTGGACTAGTAAGCCAGGGGTTATTTTGCTGATCTCTTTTCATGTTTTGTACTTTGCGTGTTTTGTCTGGTGCCTTTTCAAGGTTATTATTTATCCAGTTGGAAAGTTTCTTCCCTTGAGCTGCAAAAAAGTTCTAGGTAACACTAGAAACCTTGACATAATGACATACCAGATCTCTTCTATATCCAAGTCCCTCAGCTTCCCTGCAGACCTGCTTTTTTTTCTTTTCCTCTATTTTTCCCTAAATAAAATGGAAGGACATTTAAGGATGCCTCAGCCCAGAGTATTTATTAAACACACTATTCTAGTACAATCCTGTTTTTAAAAAGAATAACCTAAAGGAAAGCAAAACAACACAAGTTAGGCATTTGCATGCTGCATTTTTCCTGTATTTTGTACAGTGTCCAAGCAGCTTCTCAGGGAAGGACCATAATCATTTATGTATGTCAAGTACATAGAACCACTCTGAGTACAATAAAAATGAGTAACATTGAAGTGCTGCTCTTTACCGAGCATAAAGAATAGGCTGACCTATGCAACACTTCAAGGGTCTTACAGATCTGTGCCATGCTTGCACAATAAAGGAGAGGGGGGAAAAAAAAGGCTTATTGTTATTTTTAAATGATAATTTCCAGAGGGTGCAGGGTTCCAGAGGGTAAAGGAACAGGCAAATGATTATATCCCTTTCAGTAAAGGGGCAGTTTGGGATTTTTCATTGCACAGCAACATGAAACAGTACTGAGCTGATGAGACTGTCTGATACATCAAGAACAAAGGAAAACTCTGCAGGCGGCAACTTTGACTTCCAAGTAACCTGTAGAGTGACACCTGTGATTAGGCTTCAGAGTTCTGCTTTCTACAGAGCAACTGTCACCACTCCTGCTGCTGGAATATTTTCTATGTCCAGACCTACTCCTTTCCTTTCTTCCATTCCTTGGTTGTTAGATAGTGTTCTCCCCAAAAAGAGAAGACCCTCTCTTTGTCCCTCTCATGTTTTTCCCTTCCCCAGGTGTGTTTTCATATCCGGAACCCTAGGGAGAAAACAGTGCTTCTCATGAACAAGAGATTTTAGTGCTGTTCCAGCCCCTTTCCTGGCCTGCAGCACTTCCCTTAAAAACACACAAAGGGCAAAGGAACAGGAGAGGCCAGAGAAGAGAGCTAGAGGACATATTTGTGTGGTGGAAAGGATGCATCATTCACAAAAGTGGTTGAGTGTTGCAGCTCTCTCAGTGCAGAGCTAGTTTCCGCTCACAAGTACAGGAACGATCACTCCTCTGTGTGCAGATCAGTGCAGACGCAGCTACCTGGAGCACTTCCATCTCCTGGTGTACTGCCCCGTTTCTCCATCAGCCTTCAAAAGGTAACATTGAGAAACTTAGGAGATCCTATTACAGACAAGCACCCCAAGCAGCCAGAAATATAAAAGCAGAGAACACAACAAGGATATCTGACAGACATTTACCTTTCTCTTCTACCACTAAACATTTCCTGCAGTAGAAAGAGAAAACAAAATCTTCAAAACCATGCTAGTTTATAAAAATACTTCTGCTGCATACCAAGACAACCTAAGACACTTTCAACACTTCTTTTTTGAAGACGGTTTCTGGTGCAGAATTGTGCTTGATGCAGAGACCAGCATGAATTCTCAAGGCATTGTGCAAGCCACAAAGGCTGGGATCAACTCTCATCTCTCATTGTATCTGCAAAGGATGCCTGCCATTGTCAGTCTTGTCAACTCTCATGGACTCTTTGCTTTTTACCCTGTGCTTACCCCATCTCTTCTTTCATTAAAAACCATGAAAGTTTCTGTCCTTGTGGATTTGCAAAGGGAAAATAGAATCCCCAAGGGCTTAGAAACCAGGCAGCAAATTAATACTGCCAGCACTGATCATTCTTTGAGATTCTATTATTTTAAAGGCAGACTCCTGACTTTCAGGGCCTGATTCGTGGCTTCTGAACTGTAAAGTTCAGCCATCCTTGCACTTGGCAAGCATCTGGAAGTGAAATGTGTGCAACCAAGCTCTATATATAATTCTGTAAAATGAGAGCTGTTTATCTCAGTAGCTGAAATATTCATTATTGAAAATAAGCATTTCAACATTCAGAGGGTGAATGATGTGGGCTGAGAATAACAATGACCTGGGAAACAGCAAAATACCCCCATGTCTCTACAGTGTCCTAAATGGATGTAGCTGAAAGGGTCTGACCCTGCACAGGGCAGGAGGGATGAGTGCCCCTGCTGACACACAGGCACCTGCCCTTACTTCTGGCTTGATCTTTCCATTTTAGCTTGGCTGCTCTTCCTGGTGGCTAGGACCACTCAGAAAGCCAGGAAGAAGTTAATGCTGAGTTTGCTGAGACAAGGGAGGAAGATGATGAAAGGGGTGAAACTGGAAAACACCAATCATTGCAATTTTTCTTACTTGGTAGACAATATGGGCTGTGTGCTGAGAAAATGCCTTCTGCTCCCCGTTTTAAAGAAATATCTGCGATTTGGGCAAGCTTTAGGTTTGAGAAGCCACACCACTTCAATGTGACCACTAAATCTCCTCAGATTCTTCCTTTGTTTCACTTTCTTTGCACACAGAAATGTTGCAGATTACAGACAGTATCCTCAAAGGGCAGTGGTGCCAGCACCCTTCAGCCCAGGCCTAGAAAATGAAACTGGGCCTTCCTGGAAATGGCAATACCAGAGCAGGAGACAGTCACTACAGCTGAGAATTTGTTTCTCTGCTGACTTTGCTTCCTGGCACCAGTTCAGCAGATTAAAAGGAGCCTTCAATCTGAAATGTTGAATAAACAAGAAAGCGGCAAATGAATGTGATAAAAATACACAGACTATGACAATGATGCAGTGGGAATTTTCCAGTTTAGGTTAGTTTTGTTTTTTTCAGGATAGAAGGTAAAGTAAGGACAACTGGGACAAACCATGATAGAAAAGCAGATGTTCATAGGGAAGGCTAGGGTAAAGAATAGTATGTAGTAGCTGTTTGCCTCTGGCAGTGGCATTGGGTTAGTTCAAGCTGGCATGGTAAAAGGAGTCTGTTCTCTTTAAAATGCCAGCCTCCGAGGCAAAGCCAAGCTGAGCTTTTTTGCCAGCTTCAGCAATAACATTTTGACGTGCAATTTCCACATTGATATGATTAATTGTTAAATCAAATAAGGAGCCGTGTGATGGAAAAGTCATTTAACTGATTTGCCAAAATGAATAAAGTATGGTCTAGTCTTGCTTACAATCAAACTGGGAAGGCATTTACTAATAAACCCAGAGGCCTCCAAAAAGGAGAAAAAAATAGTTTCATAGCAAATATCTCTGAGTGCTGCCTTGGAAAACTGCTTGTGTCTCTGCTTCTACATCAACAATTCTAATACGACTGGGCAAGGTCCTTAAAGCCATTTCCTTAGCCATGGATGCTAGATAGGAGCTGAATCACTGACCCATCCCAGCTGGAGCTGCAATCCACAGGGATGAGCTTCAGAGGTGGGATGTGTCACTTAATACTGTGCACACCAAACAAACCAGGGCCCAAGTATCAGAAACTTTAATTAATTCCCTGTGTGCCTCCTTTTCTTTTCCACTAAACAGGGATATAACAACTTCACTCCAAAGCAACAAAGATAAACTAATCCAGGCTTGTAAAGTCAAACTGAAGTTGTGTGTACTCATGGCATAGAATCATTTTCTAAAAATTGAGGATAAAAGGAATATTAAACATCTGTTTTTTAAGTGAACATCATGCAGCCCAGGCAGGGAAGAGAGAAAATTCTTGTAGAACATACAGTTCATGATCATGTGATTTGAGATGCTACCAAATGTGAAAGGTCTTACCAAGCTCTGTGTCCTGCAACACGAACCCTATAAAAGTTCTTTTTACAGGTGTGTTTGGGTTAAAGTGTCTGAGCATCTTGAGGACAAATATGGAAAGAAAAGGAAATAAAGTATTTACACCTTCTTTCAGGAAATAATAGCACACGTCACGTAAATCGCAAACTTTGGTCTTCAATACTGGCATTTGACTGCCTTGTGGTATCCAACAACAAGGGCATTTCCCAAATGAAGCTGGAAAAAGTGCCAGTGGTTGTCACAAACACTCAGACAGCCCAAGAAGTGGGTCTGCCTGCATAATTTTGCATGCTTATGGTATTGGTAGCTTTTCTGTTGAAAACCTGGGACTTACAACATGTCAGACTAGCAAAGGACACTGAGAAAACAAAATAGCAAAGGGAAGTAATTTTAAAAGCTAATAAAAGAAATTCTAGTTAATGTTGAATTTAGAGAATCAATAACAATGTAGTGGGACCTTATCTGTGCCTCCTCTTTCAGAAAATGAAGAGTTCCCTTGGATCATGTGTCTCCTATCCATACACAGATGAAGGGCAGTCTGACATAAGTTATTAGATGTGATTAGATCACATCCTAAGATGATATAGCACCAGTAAATATTTTTTAGCCTGGCATTAAAAGCGGAATGTTTTTTGTAATGCGTCCATCCTTTTTAATTCTGTCACTTAAAAAATGTTTTTAAACATTTAATCAAATCCATATACAATATTAACAAGCACCGAGACAGAAAGGGAACCTATTGATCACAGGTGATACATCTAGAAACAATGCACTGTTTACAGTGAGTTGTCCTCAACTGAATAATGATTTAGTCATTTACAGGGAAAATCCTTGCAAATAAAAGTCTCACACTGAGATGCTCATTCTTTCTGATGGAATCCCATTGCTGAGATGGAGTTTTGTAAAGCACTTCACACAAATTTTATTGAAACTACTGTACAGTGCTTTATGTGAATGATATGGAAGCACATGAAGTATTGTGCAGTAAATTTTGTAATGAAGGGCCACAAATGGCTTGTTAAAGATCCCTGTGTGGATGTCGAGTTTAACAGCAAGTATTGCTCAACTAATGTATTTTTTAAGCAGTTTTTGGTCAAACAAAATCTTGTCAAGAACAAGGTTCCTGAGAAAAATTATTTCATTTATCATTCTAAGAACAGTATCTTGACTGAATATGCGATTTGTCTTCTCTTAGAAGTTTTATCACCTAGTTGTAAGTTGACCAGTTCAGCAACATGAATTTTCACAAAGCATCACTCAAAAAATGGTGAACATGAGCTAAGCAAATGATTTGGAATGAATAATTTACCAATTTTTCTGCAACTTTTGAGCAGATGTTCAGGTTTATTCACTATTTAGATTTACTTTGTGGATTAACTGGAAAACTACCAGCTTAGGAAGACTTGTCATTTGTTCGTTGAAAACTTTAGGTCAGTTAAATCCACTCAGAGAAGCTTTATGGTTTTGATGCTTGGGCTTGATTGATAATGAAATGTTCATTTAGAAAAATACTATTAGATAGATAACTGCAAATGGAGCTCTGAAATGTTCTTTCATCAAAGCAGCCCATAAGCTTTCTTAGTTTAAAATTTTTAAAGAGCAAACATTGAAGAAAGGATCTCATCTATGCAATTTGTCATTATCTAAATCTGTGGAACCCTAAGACACATGGTCCAGACCAAGCAATTAATTTCTAGAATTCAAGCAAAAAGTTCTGCAAAATTTTCTGCAACTTCACTAAGCAACCCTGATACATTGCTATTAACTTCAACTACTCAGGAAGTTACCAAAGAGCATGTGCTACTGAGAGTGCAAAAAAGCAAGTCCAACAAGATTTTGTGGCTGATGTTTGAATGATTTCCTAAACAGTTGGAGTCTCCTTTAACTGATGTGCAAAAAAGCAAGTCCAACAAGATTTTGTGGCTGATGTTTGAATGATTTCCTAAACAGTTGGAGTCTCCTTTAACAAAAAGTTACATCAGAAGAAGTATCAATGCAATTCTTTGTCTGCTCAGAAGTGTCAGGAGCCACCACACCTCAAGACTATTTTTTTTGCTGTGGTTGCCAGCTCAAGATGATAATTTTTGTCTCTATTAATTTTGATTAACTGAACCACAGCTATTGACTCAATTCACAGAGACAATCAAAAAGCCTCATGACAGAATTCACTGGTCACTGCTAATCTTCCCACATATAAGACCATGATAATATAACCCCTAAAAAGTGTAAGGGGTCTGATATTGACCCCTGGTCCTTGTGCTTTGCTCTCTCTTTAGCCAGCTGGAGCTAAACATTAAAAAGGGTAATTTTAAACAGTATTGCTTACCACTGAAGACACAATTTGTGGAAGAAAAAAAACATAAGTACATATAAAGGAGTCTCAGTGTAGTATTGCACACAGTCTTCTGCTGAGCACATTTATGTGCGAGCACACACAGGCCAAAGTACCCACACTGTACTTTTAACTGCTAAGCAGTAAAAAACCTTTGCAGAGTGATCATGTACTGCTCCTCTGCTTCAGTTTGACAATGAAAACAGCTCAGAGCTGACAGGATTCTACATCAGTCACCCCATCATGGTCATTGCATGGGAAGAGGATTTAAGAGAGCTGATCTGCCCTGTCACTCTGGGGCAATGGATAAACATGCTGGGATTTTTTTAAAGCCTTCCTTTGGTCCACCTGGCATCAATCAACACAAGTGACAAACCTCCTGACAGAACAGACAACTGCCAGCAGAGGAATGGTATAGGTTGTTTTGTTGGTGAACTTTCATACTGTGGTAGAAAAAAAAGGGCAAGCATGAAACTAAAGCCTCGGACTTGGTAGCAGTGAGAAAATCAAAGACCTTGGAAATTCACACCTTGAAACTGTCGTGAAGTGGACATAAACTGGAACAGAGAGATAAAGTAATATAAGATTACTCTTTGATAGAAAAACAACAGTGTTCATGCAGCAAGAACAAAATACTCTGGCATGCAACGTAAGTGCAAAATTTCTGTTGGTGTTATCAGGAGGCAAAGTCAGAGATTACAGGTAGACCACAAGCAAAATCGCTGTAATTGTCCTTGGGGATCTCCAGCGAGTCTCTCAAGGCTCTGCACCTTTGAGGTCATATCTCTATCTGAATGTAGAGGTGCCTTATTTTGTCTTTTACATCAGTGAATATGATTAAACTCCTGCTGTTGTGCTAAATTTCAAAGATTGTAAAAAGTCATGGGAATTAAAAAGGTCACTGCAGTATTTCATTTCAATAGCAAATCTGTGGAATAATGTTGTACAAGTACATAGGAAACCACTTTGAAAAGAGAACTTGTCGATGACATGGTTCTAGTGGAAAATAGCAGGCATTTAGAAATGGAATTCTGCTTCCAAAACTTAGAAATGGACAGATAATCAGAAATGGGCAGCAGAGTCCTTTCAAACATCAAAGCACAGAAAAGATGCACAATTTGAAAAAATTTGTGTAGCATATACATCCACACATTTACAAATGGCAAATTCTACTTCTATACAGTATAAGCTGATGATGAATTCTTTGTCTAGAAAGATATATTCAATGTGCAGTCACAGAAGACAAGACTACTGTGTAAAACAGCTGAGCACGTAAATGTTTTAAACCCATTTGTAAAACAATTTGCACTTTAAATAAAGCTCTTCTCATTCCTTGTGTATACATGTTTTTGAATAATCTCATATTTACTTTCTTTCATTTCAGCCAGACACAT
Organism: Cettia cetti; assembly: GCA_013401135.1. Classification (NCBI taxonomy): domain Eukaryota; kingdom Metazoa; phylum Chordata; class Aves; order Passeriformes; family Sylviidae; genus Cettia; species Cettia cetti. The sequence continues at coordinate 24,340 of VZUI01098123.1, read as the reverse complement.
TCATCCTTATGAATCCATGGATCAGCATGATTTCTGTTGTTTTGAGAACTGGTTAATCCCAGTGGAGATGTAGCTCTGCAAATAATAGAATTTTTCTTCAGGAATGGAAAAAAAAATACAATTTCAACAGTGAATATAAAAACTTTGTCTAACTTTGTCTGAGGCCTGCAGGACTGAAGTCCTAGCTGAACACTGTACAAAATGGTGGCATATGAAATGTTTCAGTCATATTTAAGGTTCATGGAAACAGCACCCTGAAGCACCCAACTAACCTGCAACCAAAGTGGGCAAGACTGTAAGGTAAGTGTAAACCAAAAACTTTTACCTGTCTACGGTCCTTCTGGGCTCTTTATTTAGTCTTTTTCAGAATGGCTGCATCACCAGGGGAATTTTGCTGTTAACTTTTAAAAATACAGAGTGTGTTAAAAGGTTAAGGGTTTTATTTTTGTTGGTTGGTTTGTTTTGAAGGGCTTACAGATCAGCTCACGTGAATGACAGAAGTATACCCCTTAAAAAAAGGCCATCATCTTGTGAGATTTCAATCACTGATGCCAAAGTATGAGAATGTTAAATTCTTCTGGACATGTCTCCAAAATTTTTAGCAAGGAAAAAACATTTTTTTTCTTTCAAAAGTCTCTGCTAAAATTTACCAAGTAAATAAATGAAAAGAGAAGGTTGCATAAAAAAACTTTTTAGGCAATCTCAAGAACAAAAGATGTCTATGTGGAAGACAGCAAAATTAAAAGCTGTTGTTTTTGAAAGTTGGTATTTCTCTGATGTCTCAATTCAAGAACTAATTTATATTTTTTTAAAGGACAGAAAATTATTTCAGGCCCTTCCAGCAATCTGGACAATAGAGAAATCTAAGAGGAATGCTTAGCAGGCTACTTTTGTTGAATAGCCACCAAGCACAGAAAAAATGCAACCTTGTTATCATTTCTACACATCACCTATATGCTTTGATGGCAATGGACACAGAACTGATGTTATCAGACCTTGAGGAATAAATTAATGCTATGGAATACACACTGGTGCAAAACAAAAGAGAAAGTAAATTAATCTTCTTGCACTCTGAGAGGTGAAGCAGAATCCTTAAAATAAGAAGAAACCAAGCCCCCACTATTTTATTTTTCTTTTCCCAAACTAAACCGGAACGCTTTTCAGGTTACAACATCACTGTCACCTTCTCCACTGAGCTGACCCAGAGTGTGAGTGTGAGAGGGGATATATGCAACACTGAGAGTCTCCTTTCACCAGTGAGGAAATAAGCCCTCTGTCATTTGAAAACTACATTTTCCTCTTGCTCTTTACCTGTCCCAGCACAGATACTCAAGAGCTACTTTGTGTGGTAGCACTGACATGTTTCGATAGCTATTTTTATGGTGCTCTCCCGCGTGTGGGAGAAGGTGCCCTTGAGAGCACCGGCGAGTTTTGGCCGGGCAGTGCACACAGATGCACAGGGACAGGTGTGCCCGTGCTCTGGCCGTGCTGCCCGGTGGCTGGAGGCCAGCCAGCTCTCCTCAGGGCTCCGTGCAGTGCCCACACTGCCACGCTGAGCCCCCGCAGCCCGCCGTGCCTCCGGCAGCCTGTGCTCCTGGGACGGGTTACCCGAAAGCCTCAAAGCGATCACAGAGGTGCACACGCTCCATTTTACCCACCCCGAAGACCAGGAGGTGTAGGGATTCTTTTCTGCCATGCTAGACCATCCAAACTGCATTTCCATGAGCTGAGGACCCTGCAGCAAGGGGTTGGTGGCACTGAGCCTCCCAGAACACATCCCTGCGCTGCTTCCTTAAACTGTGGCCACCCAGGCACCCTGTGACAGGAAGGGCAAAAGCGCTGGTCTGCTTCCCTGGCAGTGCTGACAACATCAAGACACAGCACTCTTCATCTTCACTACACTTTTGCTGCCACTTACCTGGGCAGCAATCTTGAGGCAATGCAAAACACAACCAGAGAGTGTCTTGGCAGGGGCAGGCAGCTTTTCTCTTGCAGAATTCTGACATACAAAACTATACCTGGAAGATTCGCTCAACTTCTTCTATAGAAACAGGTTGAGAAAGTTGAGGTTGTTCAGGCTGGAGAAGGGAAGGCTCCCAGGAGAACTTATAGCACCTTCCAGGACCTAAAGGGGTTCAGAAGAAAGCTGGAGAGGGACTGTTGACAAGGGATTGTAGTAATAGAACAAGGGAGAATGGCTTTAAACAGGAAGAGAGCAGGATTAGATTAGATATCAGAAAGAAATACTTTGCTGTGAGGGGGGTTGGAACAGGGGTTGCCCAGAGAAACCACAGGTGCCCCATCCCTGAAAGTGTTTAAGGCCAGGCTGGATGGAGCTCTGAGCAACCTGGTCTAGTGGAAGGTGTCCCTGCCTATGGCATTAAAATACTGAATTTTGAGATACTCTGTTTTTAGGTTGTTTTCCAGTCAAGACACAGCCATTTATGTGTATTTTTTTATACAATTTTCATGCCATAATGAGGGTCCTTGATAAGTTCATGGAAGGGGCTTCACTAAGCCTTTTGAAACACTAAATAAACCTAGTAAGATTCAGCATCAAATCCTTATAATTATGATAAAAAGCATGTTAAGTTCAGGTTTGTGAAAGCTATTGAGAAAATCAAGGGAAAAAAATCAATGCTGAGATCCTGCTTTTATGCATTTTACTGGTAATTGGGTCATTAGAAGTAGTAGCAGAAGAACTAAGAATTGCACATGATTATTCTGCGCAGACAGCAATATGCAAGACTGGAAGTAACGTCTTCACCTTGAACTTAGTGAAGACTTAGTGAAGACTTGAAAGGCTCAAGTATTTTGTTGGAGGAGTGCAAAGTTAAAAACTGAGGTAAGAAGGTAAATTTTCAAAGGATTGAGAAAATCCCACAATGAAAATGGAGTTTATTACATCAATATTTGCACTTCTGAATTAAAATTCACTTCCTGCACGTATTCTTCAAATTCAGCCTACAACATGTAAAATTTTAAGATGTTTCTACCATCAGCTTCAAAGAAAATTTGTGGAAAGCTTAGGAAAGGAAATAAACACAGGCAAAGAAAATTATACCAAATATCCAAACAGAATATTTGGCAAATTTCCACTTTCAAAAACTATCAACTTATGAGGACTTCAGTATCTCATATTTCACTATCAATATCAAAAACTATCTTGAAAGAAAAGATAATGGTCTCTCTTTACTGAATGTATACTGAAGACAACATGGAAGGAATGATATCTAGAAGACACCTCTTTGGCCTGGAATTTTTATGGATGGAAGCCATCCACAGAAAAGGTAATTTAAATTCTTGCTACAGAATAATTTGAAAGCAATATGAAAATAATTAAGACCTTTCTATTGCAGTGATTTGTTCTATGCAATTCCTCACTGAACAACTGTACTGTCAACTTTGATAGTTTTCCTTAAATAAGGAAATTCACCATTGACCAGAAAGGCCACAAAGTCTACACTTCTCTCTGCAGCAGCTGCAAAGCCTGGAGTAGGCAGTACAATATGAATTTTAACAGCAGTAAGCTGAGACCTAGAGCACATTAATTTTCCAATAATCCCTGCAGAGCATGTGTGTGTATCTCTGTTTCCCAAAGGGTCACTAATCTGAGGAGCAGATAAGCATCTTGCCCAAGGCCAAGAAGCAAACCTGTGGCAGAAATGGGGAGAGCACCTGAAGAATTTTGTTTCACAGACTCTTATTTTAACACCCAGGCCACCCTCCACCTTCTCACTTCAACACTGGTGAAAGAACTGCTCAGATCTAATTTGAGATAGGGTAAGACTATAAGGGCATGACGATGTTAAGAACCTCTATTTTCTTTGTTATACTGCATTTTCAGGGGCACGGTACTCCTCCAGTGGTTTACATTTTAAAGAGGAACTGGCATAAAACTAAACCTTTTTAAATTGGTTGAAACCTTGCTGTTCCCTGGGTGTTAACAACAAACATTTTCTTTTTTGAGGATGCCACATACATTTTAGCACAGCTGCATGAAAATGGAAAATCTTGCTCCCACACTGATTGACCGAGCATCTTGTTAATCATTGCAGTGTGTATCATTAATTCATTATTCAGCTGTGATATGTTTTCCCCGTGACAGCTTAAAATATATAGTGAGTGAATACTTACTGGGTACAAAGTACTTTCAGATTATAATATTTTATCATGGTAAAGAAAGCTCTAAACCTCTCATGAGCTCTTATGATTTGACACATAAGATGTGGCAAAAAGTTGAGGCACAACAGTCGCCATTATAAATATTTATAGACATACCTAAAGTCTTATATAAAGTTCATCCTGTTAAAGGACATGTTTTATGTTGTACAATTCCTCTTAGAATATCAATCTAATAAGCACCAAATGAGGCTGAAGACAATGCTGTTATAAAAAATGGAGAAAAATGATTAAAATGTGATAATTATACTGACAGTTTATATGCTCAATCTAATCAACCAAGCTTCCAATTTGTCATAATGTACACTCACTCATACATTATTGCTTAATTATAGCAACACTTCTATTTCGAAAGGCTGTCAATCATGCAAATGCCTATCATTTTTCTCTATTTGCATTTAAGAGATATATTTTTAGTTCAGTTCCAAAGCTCTCTGAGAACCTGAATTAACCCCAGCTCTTTCTTTTGTTTGCAATGCACATCCCTGTTTATTCACTGTTTGCTGTCTGTGGTAGTTTGTGCTGTGTGATTTGCTGCTTTACAGTTCATCTGCTGCCAAAACGAATTTTTGAATCTCATCTCCATTCCTGAACCGTGGTCTTGGTGATCTATGTGTTCTTAGGAGCTGCAGACCTGAGCTTGAACTATTCAGGTTTGATGTGAATAAAATTTGATGTGAACAATCTTGCCTTTTGTTCTGGATTTGTCTTATTAGTCCTGCAGGGATGGCAAGATGGAAGAGAACCTTCCTTTTCTTCCATGGGTAGCCTTGCCAAAAATCAGTGGGGATGGTTCTGGGTTGTAAGTTGTGAAAAAGTGTGAAAATGCATCTTTTATAAACACATCCTGATGTTCACATTCTGATGCACATTCCACTCCTAATTGTTCTTATTCTGTTTCTTTTGGCTATTTTAATAATGACTCTTTGGAACATCTGGTCCCTTCTATCCCCCATCTTCTCCAGCTTTGTTCTAGTGCATAAATGGAAGAAAAATTTGGGATTTTGTGCGAGCATGGAGCAACACAGAAAGAGAAATACTGAACAGGACCCATCAGCAGTGGTAACAAAGGGAAAACTTAAGGAAGTTGGCAGGAATCATTCAAATACATTGGGAGCACTAAGGCAGCAGGAGAAGCTGCACAGTGCCACCAGTGGGCAGGCTTCTGGTAGTAAACATGAGGAGGTGCTTGTCTTGGGCTGCAATTCCAAACAAAGACAGTGCTCTAACATGAAACACACAGCTCCAGAACTGAGAATTAACCCCCCTCTTTCAGAATCTCACTGATTCTGAAATTCAATGGAATGACACCCCAGCAGGAATCACTCCCTTGCATGCTATATTATTCTGCTTAATTTTCTTTTGCTCTTATACATTCTATCACACTATATTCTCTTTGAAAATCTAATAGTTTCTTACACAGGTATTTCATATGCAGTACACAAACATATTCTACTTGAGCTTTAGATGGTAAACAAATAAACAAATAAAAGAGCAATTTATACTACCAGTTTGGGTGTCAAAGGAATTAAAAAGAAAAGACAAAAACATGGCATCATGCTATGAAAAACGTCAAGTTATGATTTGAACGTTGGCTCAGGAAAATCTCAATACATTTCTGGTAAATGAGGCATGAAGCATATTCTTAAAAATATGGTGTCCAGGAGATAGTACTACCCAATATTTTATCCTTATGTCAATATATAGTACTTTAAAAAGCTTGAACTTTAAATCAAGCACTTTGGGAAGGACATGGACAATCTATTAGTTTTTCAAATAGAAGTTAGTAATCAATATGAAGATGAGAGAGTAAACCATTTCTGGGAGCTTATTTGGTTAAAATCTGTTTTAAAATTGGAGTGTGGCTTATTCTTTAATTAGTATGTAAGCAACGTGAACGATCTTCCCAGTCATCTGGACTTCTCCAAAACTTCCTATTTCTTGACTGGAGTTGTCAACACCTTGTTGGGTTAAGATAGTCCCTAATGTTCACACTCATGAAAGATGCACTACCTTTGATTCAGTACAATGATTTGGTAACAAAATTATAGTATTTGTCATGCTTGCAGAGAGTACAGAAAAAAAAAAAAAAAAAGAGAACCCCATAGCATGCCTTTGAAAGACAGAATATTTTATTATTTCTAAATAAACATTAGGTGTCAGAGGCCCATCTTATTCATATTATAATTTATTCTGAGGAAATTTATCTTCCCTATTTTCCATTTCTCCTTACTTTAAAAGACACCTACAACACATTCCTCCTGGGACAAGTTGTTGCTCAAGTTTTCATCTATCTCAAGCAAAACCAAATGCAAGATGCTTTTTTTTTTTTTCACTGAGAACAATGACAAAATATATGTATCTTACACATATACCTATTTAGAGGACAGTAGTGCTAACTCTTATCATTCTTTAAATCCTCCACTGAAAGCAGTGTGATGCAAATCCTTTCAAATCTTGTGAAATAGCTTCAGAATTTTGCTCAGATAATAGCAAGTTACTATTACAAATTTACTTGTTATAACAGCAGGAAGTTCTCATGACAGACTGCCTATCTTACTTTTTGACAGACCAAACTGTATCCATTCGAAAAAGAAACTATTAGGTCTTCTGATTTTTACAAGATTTCTGTGGAAGCTGTGGGGCAGCAACAGTGGGAAGTCTTTCCTACACAGTGTGCAGTTAGTTTTTGTATAGGTGAAATGGAGTTTCTGCAGATTGCCTCTGGAAAAGTCTTCTGTCATTTTTCTGGTCCATGTCCTTTACTTCCACTTGACAGAGCAAGCAGTTTTAGGAAGGACTCCAAATCTGGCAATTTTGCACTTGATTTCATGCTGACAGCTACAGTGTACCAACTGTTGAGGCTACTTGGGTGTCAGGCAGTTCTCCTGATTCTCATGGTTATTCTGTGAGATAGGAGAGAGGTCACTTCTGTTTGGCTTAATCACATGCTAAAACACAAGCAAACAATAATTCTTTCAGAAAAGGGGCCACAGCCTAGAACTGAAATGTAGGCTGAACTAATTTGTTTATAATTAATAACTCCATTTGAAATTACCTTGTTAACCTGTTTGGTAGGACTGTCATTCTGTCACAAAAATAGTTTGTCTTTTGCTCATCCTTTGCAGTCTTTCCTGAGGATTTTTATTTTATCTAACATATGAATATATAAAGGTGTGAAAAGTGAAAGGCTGCCACTCTCCAAGCCCTCTGAACAAGACTGCAGCCAGCTGGCTACTGGTAGCAGGATGCAGACACACTCCTTGCCTGCCTGTCATGGGCATATGCTAGGACCCTGCTTACCCCCTCCCCAAACCAGAAAAAGCTCCATTTTTGCAAACCTTGCATGTCAAATGAAGTACAGCTTCCAACTGAATTTAAGAGCTGTTGAAAAATAATTTGTTCCAAGGGAACAGGTTCAGTGTCCTGACAGAAGCCATTTCTGGACTGACAACAAAGAGCTCCAACACACACCTCAGACCTCTGATAAGATATCAAGTACCTGAGGCCTCTCTGTGCTATGCTCCTGTCCCAGCAGCATATTCCAACAGCAACTTCAGAAAACCTTCCTCCTCAGCTGGAAACAGACAAAGTCCTTTTATGATAAGGACAAAAAAATTTCACCGGGGCTCCTTACTCTGGTTGTTCATCTGACCATCTCAACATCTCCACAGACTTCTCACAAAGTAGCTCCTGGGTTCCTTGCCTTATCCAGCCCTGTTTCTGAACAGAGTTGAAGAAAGAGCTTTTACAGTCTTTTTTTTTATTGGTTTTTGTTTGTTTGTTTGTTTTTAAAAAAAAACAACAACAACAACATAAACCAACCCAGAGACATTAACAAAATAGGCCTTCCTTGTTGATAAAAGAATATTCTACTTTGATCACTGGACTGACTTCCTGACATCCTAGACATGGCTAAACTCTACATTTCCCTCTACACAGTCTTTGCAAAGAAAGCTAACACGTTTTACTTCAAAACTAATGGAACAGTGCTAGGGCCAAATCTTTCTCTTAAAAGGCCAATATAATCTATTTCACAGGGCTATGACAAATTACTGAAATAAGATTTATTACTAATGTTTAACACAGAAACTTGCCCAGGACCTAACTCAAGGGAGCGTCATTTGCTCATGACATTCATTAGAACTACTTTACCTCACAAAGAACAATCAGAAGTAAATTTACCTTATATATCCTTTGAATATATGGCTTCCAGCATAATCTTTGAAGTAGCATAATAAAAAGCTTATGCAAACTGGACATGATAGGAAGCAAGAAAGAGACTCTTTTTACTTATAACCATGTAATAGATGTAGTTATTCAGCATGTGACTTGAATTTTGGAAGAAAAAACTCAGTCAACTCAAAGGAGAAAAATGCACATAATGTTTGAATCAGAGAAAGACACATAAAATTCATTTTCCTTTGGAATTCTCCCCAAACAAGAACTCCACTCTGCTCAAGAGTAGCCACCATGGTAATACCCAACAAAGACCAAATGGGAAATTATCAGTGGAGAACAAAAGGAAGAGGTCCTAAGAACACACTTGTGACCTTGACTCTGCCTGTGGCTTGTGGCATGCAGCTGCTACGTGTGATTGCTGTCAAGAGAGGAAACCAAGTTGTGCACTGTCCTGGGGGAATCTGTGTGCTGTCTGTACGTGGTGCTGAAAGGCAAGAGGGTGAAGCACAGATAGTAGAGTGCTGGGGAGGATATAAAATGATTGAAGATGTGTGTCCTCATGTGTGTAATAGCCTCGGTTGGGTTGAGGGGCTGGGTGGGGGGAGGGAAAGAATTAAGGAATAGGAATGCATTCCTAATGGGTTCTTTATTTTCTCCTCAGCAATCAACAGCTTTTGACTTTATATCAATTTATCTGTCTGCTCTGTCACTCTTTTGGTTGATGGTCATTCCTTGGAAACTTCTGTGTGAGTTGCTACTAATGAATAACAATGAGTTGAAAAAACTGATGCTTAATACTTACTTTTCTCTGTCTTAGGAAAAGACCAGGCTGAAACATTTCAATAACTGCTGTTTCCTAACCACCCTTTTAGATTTTCCCTGTGACTGTGTTCTCCTTTGGAAATGGCCACATGAATGATTTTAAAGACGAGGTGTGAAGCTTGGTCAGTCCAGTGTCTTTTGTGTTCTTTCCACG